>JAVSCE010002159.1:0-122793 GCA_032199065.1 Smutsia gigantea
GTGGGATTCATCACAGGGATGCAAGGATGGTACAACATTGAAAATCCATCAACATCATCCACCACATCAACAAAAAGAAGAACAGAAACCACATGATCATCTCCATAGATGCTGAAAAAGCATTTGACAAAATTCAGCATCCATTCCTGATTAAAACTCTCAACAAGATGGGTATAGACGGCAAGTACCTCAACATCATAAAGGCCATATATGACAAACCCACAGCTAACATCATACTTAACGGCGAGATGCTGAAAGCTTTTCATCTAAGATCGGGAACAAGACAGGGATGCCCACTCTCTCCCCTGTTATTCAACATAGTACTGGAGGTCCTAGCCACGGTAATCAGACAAAACAAAGACATACAAGGCATCCAGATTGGTAAAGAAGAAGTCAAATTGTCATTATTTGCAGATGACATGATACTGTACATTAAAAACCCTAAAGACTCCATTCCAAAACTACTAGGGCAATATCTGAATTCGAGATTGGGATACAAAATTAACACACAGAAATCTGTTGCTTTCCTATACACTAATGATGAACTAACAGAAAGAGAAATCAGAAAAACAATTCCATTCACAATTGCATCAAAAAGAATAAAATACCTAGGAATAAACCTAACGAAGGAAGTGAAAAGACCTGTACTCTGAAAACTACAAGACACTCCTAAGAGAAATTAAAGAGGACACTAACAAACGGAAATGCATCCCATGCTCTTGGCTAGGAAGAATAAATATTGTCAAAATGGCTATACTACCTAAAGCAATCTACAGATTCAATGCAATCCCTATCAAACAACCAACAGCTTTCTTCAATTAGCTGGAACAAATAATTCTAAAATTCATATGGAACCACAAAAGACCCCGAATAGCCAAAGCAATCCTGAGAAGGTGGAGTAAAACAGGGGGAATTACACTCCCTGACTTCAAGCTCTACTACAAAGCCACAGTAATCAAGACAATTTGGTATTGGCACAAAAACAGACCCACAGACCAGTGGAACAGAATAGAAAATCCAAACATTAACCCAAACATATACAGTCAATTAGTATTTGATAAAGGAGCCTTGGATATACAATGGGAGATGACAGCCTCTTCAGCAGCTGGTGTTGGAAAAACTGGACAGCTACATGTAAGAGAATGAAACTGGACTACTGTCTAGCCCCATACACAAAGGTAAACTCAAGGTGGATCAAAGACTTGAATGTAAGTCATGAAACCATAAACCTCTTAGAAAAAAACATTGGCAAAAATCTCTTGGACATAAACATGAGCGACTTCTTCATGAACATATCTCCCCGGGCAAGGGAAACAAAAGCAAAAATGAACAAGTGGGACTATATCAAGCTGAAAAGCTTCTGTACAGCAAAGGACACCATCAGTAGAACAAAAGACATCCTACAGTATGGGAGAATATATTCATAAAAAACGTATCTGATAAAGGGTTGACATCCAAAATATAAAGAACTCATGCACCTTAACAAACAGAAAGCAAATAATCCAATTAAGAAATGGGCAGAGGACATGAATAGACACTTCTCCAAAGAAGAAATTCAGATGGCCAACAGGCACATGAAAAGATGCTCCACATCGCTAATCATCAGAGAAATGCAGATTAAAACCACAATGAGATATCACCTCACACCAGTGAGGATGGCCAACATCCAAAACACAAACAACAACAAATGTTGGCGAGGATGTGGAGAAAAGGCAACCCTCCTACACTGCTGGTGGGACTGCAAATTAGTTCAACCATTGTGGAAAGCAGTATGGAGGTTCCTCAAAAAACTCAAAATAGAAATACCATTTGACCCAGGAATTCCACTCCTAGGAATTTACCCTAAGAATGCAGCAGCCCAATTTGAAAAAGGACAGATGCACCCCTATGTTTATTGCAGCACTATTTACAATAGCCAAGAAATGGAAGCAACCTAAGTGTCCATCAGTAGATGAATGGATAAAGAAGAGGTGGTACATATACACAATGGAATATTATTCAGCCATAAGAAGAAATAAATCCTACCATTTGCAACAACATGGATGGAGCTAGAGGGTATTATGCTCAGTGAAATAAGCCAAGCCGAAAAAGACAAGTATCAAATGATTTCACTCATATGTGGAGTATAAGAACAAAGAAAAAATACTGAAGGAACAAAGCAGCAGCAGACTCACAGAACCCAAGAACGGACTAATAGTTACCAAAGGGAAAGGGACTGGGGAAAATGGGCGGGAAGGGAGGGATAAGAGGGAAAAAGGGGCATTACGATTAGCAGATGTAATGTTGGGGGGGCACGGGGAGGGCAGTACAACTCAGAAGACAAGTAGTGATTCTATAGCATCTCACTACGCTGATGGACAGTGACTGTAATGGGGTTGGTGGGGGGGACCTGATGAAGGGGTAGTTTAATAATCGTAATATTGCACATGTAATTGTAAATTAATGATAATAAAATAAATTATATTAAGAAAAAAAAAGAATATAATTCTCAAAAATAATCTGAGAACGGAAGCTCAGTGGTACCTCCGCCTGAGGAGGTCTGCAACACCCAAGGGTAAGAAATGGAGTCGGCTTGCTTTATTGCCAAGGAACAGCTTGCTTTTCTTCCTTGTAGTCTTACTATTTTCCTCTGAATTCTACCACTCATTCACCTTGTAAATGACCCGAAATGGTGATTCTACTGTTGAATCTCCATGACCTTTCTGCTTATTTTCCCACAGCTAATTAGGTCAGCCTCTCAGTGTCTCATTTGCAAATCTTTTGGAGAAAACATTTATTGACCTAAGTCGGGTAAGATGTCACCTCTAAGCCAGTCTCTGCAGTGAATGAAGGTGGTTCTGTTATTCAGCATCTATGCCAACTTCTCCAGCACATGGGAGAAAGCAGAGTCCAGAGGTGGAGGCTGTAAGAGGGAATTCTTCCATTATATGAATACATGTCTTACATCAATTCCATTAATGCTCCGAGTTCTCCCAGCCTTTTGTGGGTCTTGGTTCTCTTAGGGAATCTGATGGAAGATATGCATCTTTTCCCCTTAAAACTCTCACACAGCACACTCAAAATCTTGCAGGTGCTTTAGGTGGTTCGTGGGCCTCCTGAAATTTCACTTACATGACTTGAAATGTCCATAATATAAAGTGCACTGACTATTTAGGAGAATCACACCTACACTCTAGCCAAATAATGCTGAACAATTAAAAACTATCCTTTGAGAGTAGAATTTGAAAGTGCTAAGTCTTCCCATAGAGCAGGCCCTGTGCTAGGATGGGGAAGGGACAGAAAGCGGAATGACACAGAATTTCTTCCCTCAGCGAGCTCACAGTCTGCTGAGTGCATGTATAAAAAACTAGATTTAATGCAAGACACCTTCACTATGTAACAGCGATATGAGTAATGTGCTATGGAAACTCAGAGGAGGGAATGATTAATTTCGAGTAAAATATAACACTTCACAACTTTTCATTCCTCTGCACGCACCTGATAACATATATCATCATCATTTTATGGGAACCTGAACAATTCTGAAAGGTTATTTTGGAAGCTGAAAACAATACTACTATCAAAGTTTGTATTTCAGGGCTCTTCATTTTACCCTTTTTAATTCACGAGATCCATGCCCCTGCAATGGGCATGGATGAGAGCAGAGAACAGAGGGCTTTACCATCAAACAGACTTGAGTCTACATCACCCCTGTCACTCACTCACTGTGGGGTTTTAAACAAAGGATTCTACTTCTCTGACCTCAATTTCTTCACCTGTAAAATAGGAAATAAAATACCTATTTCGCATTGCTTTTTTTTTATTGCTGGGGAAAATCTTTTTTATTTTGGTATCGTTAAGGTACAATCACTTGAATAACATTATGGTTACTAGACCCCCTATTATCAAGTCCCCACCACATGCCCCATTACAGTCACTGTCCATCAGTGTAGTAAGATGCTTTAAAATCAGTACAATCACTTGAATAACATTATGGTTACTAGACCCCCTATTATCAAGTCCCCACCACATGCCCCATTACAGTCACTGTCCATCAGTGTAGTAAGATGCTTTAAATCATTACTTGTCTTCTCTGTAAATACTGCCTTTCCTGTGTGCCCCCCCCGGCTACATTACGTGTGCTAATCGTAATGCCCCTTTTTCCCCCTTATCCCTCCCTTCCCACCCATCCTCCCCCGTCCCGTTCCCTCTGGAAACTGTTAGTCCATTCTTGGGTTCTGTGAGTCTGCTGCTGTTGTGTTCCTTCAGTTTTTTCTTTGTTCTTGTACTCCACAGATAAGTGAAATCATTTGGTACTTGTCTTTCTCCACCTGGCTTATTTCACTGAGCATAATACCCCTCTAGCTCCATCCATGTTGTTGCAAATGGTAGGATTTGTTTTCTTCTTATGGCTGAATAATATTCCATTGTGTCTATGTACCACATCTACTTTATCCATTCATCTAATGATGCACACTTAGGTTGCATTGCTTTTTTTTAATATAATTTATTTTATCATCATTAATCTACAATTACATGTGCAATATTACGATTATTAAACTACCCCTTCATCAGGTCCCCCCCACCAACCCCATTACAGTCACTGTCCATCAGCGTAGTGAGATGCTATAGAATCACTACTTGTCTTCTCTGAGTTGTACTGCCCTCCCCGTGCCCCCCCAACATTACATCTGCTAATCGTAATGCCCCTTTTTCCCTCTTATCCCTCCCTTCCCGCCCATTTTCCCCAGTCCCTTTCCCTTTGGTAACTATTAGTCCGTTCTTGGGTTCTGTGAGTCTGCTGCTGTTTTGTTCCTTCAGTTTTTTTCTTTGTTCTTATACTCCACATATGAGTGAAATCATTTGATACTTGTCTTTTTCGGCTTGGCTTATTTCACTGAGCATAATACCCTCTAGCTCCATCCATGTTGTTGCAAATGGTAGGATTTGTTTTCTTCTTATGGCTGAATAATATTCCATTGTGTATATGTACCACCTCTTCTTTATCCATTCATCTACTGATGGACACTTAGGTTGCTTCCATTTCTTGGCTATTGTAAATAGTGCTCAATAAACATAGGGGTGCATCTGTCCTTTTCAAATTGGGCTGCTGCATTCTTAGGGTAAATTCCTAGGAGTGAATTCCTGGGTCAAATGGTATTTCTATTTTGAGTTTTTTGAGGAACCTCCATACTGCTTTCCACAATGGTTGAACTAATTTGCAGTCCCACCAGCAGTGTAGGAGGGTTCCCTTTTCTCCACATCCTCGCCAACATTTGTTGTTGTTTGTGTTTTGATGTTGGCCATCCTCACTGGTGTGAGGTGATATCTCATTGTGGTTTTAATCTGCATTTCTCTGATGATTAGCGATGTGGAGCATCTTTTCATGTGCCTGTTGGCCATCTGAATTTCTTCTTTGGAGAAGTGTCTATTCATGTCCTCTGCCCATTTCTTAATTGGATTATTTGCTTTCTGTTTGTTAAGGTGCATGAGTTCTTTATATATTTTGGATGTCAACCCTTTATCAGATGCGTTTTTTATGAATATATTCTCCCATACTGTAGGATGTCTTTTTGTTCTACTGATGGTGTCCTTTGCTGTACAGAAGCTTTTCAGCTTGATATAGTCCCACTTGTTCATTTTTGCTTTTGTTTCCCTTGCCCGGGGAGATATGTTCATGAAGAAGTCGCTCATGTTTATGTCCAAGAGATTTTTGCCTATGTTTTTTTCTAAGAGGTTTATGGTTTCATGACTTACATTCAAGTCTTTGATCCACCTTGAGTTTACCTTTGTGCATGGGGCTAGACAGTAGTCCAGTTTCATTCTCTTACATGTAGCTGTCCAGTTTTTCCAACACCAGCTGCTGAAGAGGCTGTCATCTCCCCATTGTATATCCAAGGCACTTTTTATCAAATATTAATTGACTGTATATGTTTGGGTTAATGTTTGGATTTTCTATTCTGTTCCACTGGTCTGTGGGTCTGTTTTGTGCCAATACCAAATTGTCTTGATTACTGTGGCTTTGTAGTAGAGCTTGAAGTCAGGGAGTGTAATTCCCCCTGTTTTACTCCTCCTTCTCAGGATTGCTTTGGCTATTCGGGGTCTTTTGTGGTTCCATATGAATTTTAGAATTATTTGTTCCAGTTCATTGAAGAAACCTGGTGGTAGTTTGATAGGGATTGCATTGAATCTGTAGATTGCTTTAGGTAGTATAGCCATTTTGACAATATTTATTCTTCCTAGCCAAGAGCATGGGATGCATTTCCATTTGTTAGTGTCCTCTTTAATTTCTCTTAGGAGTGTCTTGTAGTTTCAGAGTACAGGTCTTTCACTTCCTTCGTTAGGTTTATTCCTAGGTATTTTATTCTTTTTGATGCAATTGTGAATGGAATTGTTTTTCTGATTTCTCTTTCTGTTAGTTCATCATTAGTGTATAGGAAAGCAACAGATTTCTGTGTGTTAATTTTGTATCCTGCAACATTGCTGAATTCAGATATTAGTTCTAGTAGTTTTGGAATGGAATCTTTAGGGTTTTTTATGTACAGTATCATGTCATCTGCAAATAGTGACAATTTGACTTCTTCTTTACCAATCTGGATGCCTTGTATGTCTTTGTTTTGTCTGATTGCTGTGGCTAGGACCTCCAGTACTATGTTGAATAACAGTGGAGAGAGTGGGCATCCCTGTCTTGTTCCCGATCTTAGATGAAAAGCTTTCAGCGTCTCGCCATTAAGTATGATGTTAGCTGTAGGTCTGTCATATATAGCCTTTATGATGTTGAGGTACTTGCCGTCTATACCCATTTTGTTGAGAGTTTTAATCAGGAATGGATGCTGAATTTTGTCAAATGCTTTTTCAGCATCTATGGAGATGATCATGTGGTTTTTGTTCTTCTTTTTGTTGATGTGGTGGATGATGTTGATGGATTTTCGAATGTTGTACCATCTTTGCATCCCTGGGATGAATCCCACTTGATCATGGTGTATGATCCTCTTGATGTATTTTTGAATTCGGTTTGCTAATATTTTGTTGAGTATTTTTGCATCTACGTTCATCAGGGATATTGGTCTGTAATTTTCTTTTTTGGTGAGGTCTTTGCCCGGTTTTGGTATTAGAGTGATGCTGGCTTCATAGAATGAGTTTGGAAGTATTCCCTCCTCTTCTATTTTTGGAAAACTTTAAGGAGAATCAGGTGTTATTTCTTCTCTATATGTCTGGTAGAATTCAGAGGTGAATCCATCAGGCCCAGGGGTTTTGTTCTTGGGTAGTTTTTTGATTACCAATTCGATTTCGTCACTGGTGATTGGTCTGTTTAGTTTTTCTGTTTCTTGCTTGGTCAGTCTTGGAAGGTTGTATTTTTCTAAGAAGTTGTCCATTTCTTCTATGTTTTCCAGCTTGTTAGCATATAGATTCTCATAATATTCTCTTATGATTCTTTGTATTTCTGTGGGGTCCGTCGTGATTTTTCCTTTCTCATTTCTGATTGTGTTTATGTGTGTAGATTCTCTTTTTCTCTTAATGAGTCTTGCTAGGGGTTTATCTATTTTGTTTATTATTTCAAAGGACCAGCTCTTGGTTTTATTGATTTTTTCTATTGATTTATTCTTCTCAATTTTATTTATTTCTTCTCTGATCTTTATTATGTCCCTCCTTCTGGTGACTTTGGGCCTCATTTGTTCTTCTTTTTCCAATTTCAGTAATTGTGTCTTTAGACTATTCATTTGGGAATGTTCTTCCTTCTTTAAATAGGCCTGGATTGCAATATACTTTCCTCTTAGAACTGCCTTTGCTGCGTCCCACAGAGGTTGTGGCTTTGTGTTGTTGTTGTCATTAGTCTCCATATATTCTTTGATTTCTGTTTTGATTTGGTCTTTAACCCATTGTTTAATTAGGAGAGTGTTGTTAAGTCTCCATGTATTTGTGAGCCTTTTTGATTTCTTTCTAAAATTTATTTCTAGTTTTATACCTTGGTGATCTGAGAAGTTGGTTGGTAGGATTTCAATATTTTTGAAATTACTGAGGTTCTTTTTGTGGCCTAGTATGTGGTCTATTCTGGAAAATGTTCCATGTGCACTTGAGAAGAATGTGTATCCTGTTGCTTTTGGGTGTAGAGTTCTGTAGATGTCTGTTAGGTCCATCTGTTCTAGTGTGTTGTTCAGTGCCTCTGTGTCTTTATTTATTTTCTGTCTGGTTGATCTGTCCTCTGGAGTGAGTGATGTGTTGAAGTCTCCTAAGATGAATGCATTGCTGTCTATTTCCTCCTTTAATTCTGTTAGTATTTGTCTCACATATGCTGGCGCTCCTGTGTTGTGTGCATATATATTTATAATGGTTATATCTTCTTGTTGGACTGACCCCTTTATCATTATGTAATGTCCTTCTTTATCTTTTGCTACTTTCTTCGTTTTGAAGTCTATTTTGTCTGATACAAGTACTGCAACACCTGCTTTTTTTCTTTGTTGTTTGCATGAAATATCTTTTTCCATCCCTTCACTTTTAGTCTGTGTATATCTTTGGATTTGAGGTGATTTTCTTGTAGGCAGCATATAGATGGTTCTTGCTTTTTTATCCATTCTGTTACTCTGTGTCTTTTGATTGGTGCATTCAGTCCATTTACATTTAGGGTGATTATTGATAGGTATGTACTTATTGCCATTGCTGGCTTTAGATTCGTGGTTACCAAGGGTTCAAGGGTTGCTTCTTTACTATCTAACAATCTAACTTAACTTTCTTGTTAAGTTATTGTAAACACAGTCTGATGTTTCTTTCTTTGTCTCCCTTCTTATTCCTCCTCCTCCATTCTTTCTATAATAGGTGTTTTATTCTTTGCCTTTAGTTAGTATTTGGATGGTCTGCTTTCTTTGCTATGATTTTATTTTCTCTGGTGACATCTTTTTAGCCTTAGGTGTGCTTCCATCTAGAGCAGTCCATTTAAGATATCCTGTAGTGGTGGTTTATGAGAGGCAAATTCTGTCAACTTTCGTTTGTCTGGAAATTGTTTAATCCCTCCATCATATTTAAATGATAATCGTGCTGGATACAATATTCTTGGTTCGAGGCCCTTCTTTTTCATAACGTTAAATATATCATGCCATTCTCTTCTGGCCTGCAAGGTTTCTTTTGAGAAGTCTGATGATAGTCTGATGGGTTTTCCTTTGTAGGTGATCTTTTTTCTCTCTCTAGCTGCCTTTAATACCCTTTCTTTATCTTTGATCTTTGCCATCTTAATTATTATGTGTCTTGGTGTTGTCTTCCTTGGGTCCCTTGTGTTGGGAGATCTATGAGCTTTGGTGGACTGCGAGACTACTTCCTTCCCCAGGGAGGGAAAGTTTTCAGCAATTATTTCTTCAAAGACACTTTCTATCCCTTTTTCTCTCTCTTCTTCCTCTGGTACTCCTATAATGCGAATATTGTTCCGTTTGGATTGGTCACACAGTTCTCTTAATATTCTTTCATTCCTAGAAATCCTTTTATCTCTCTCTGCCTCAGCTGCTCTGTACTCCTGTTCTCTGTTTTCTATTCCATTAACAGTCTCTCGCATCTCATCCATTCTGCTTTTAAGCCCGTCGATCGCTTGTCTGATTTCTGTATTGTCTTTCCTCAGTTCCCTCACTTCCTCCCTCAGCTCTTGCACATTTCTCTGTAGGTCCGTCAGCATGGTTATGACTTTTATTCTGAATTCTTTTTCAGGGAGCTGTGCATTTCCATCCCTTCAGACTCCCTCTCTGGGGTTGTCTGGTTGATTTTGGTCTGAACCATATTCCTCTGTCTTTTCACGGCTATAGAATTGGTCACTGATAGTTGCCACGTATGTCAGCTGGGCTCTTTAAGACCGCCTCTTAGGGTGCCGAGTGCTCTCGGGTGTAGCTGCATGCTGTGCGCTTTCCTGTGTATTCTCGTCTCTGTTTTAGGAGTAGATGTATTTGCTGTGTTTTCGTAGATAAATATAGTGTTGGGAGGAGATTTCTGCTGCCCTGCTCACACCGCCATCTTCCCGGAAGTCCTCGGTTGCATTACTTTTTAAAGAAAGAACATTTATAAAACATTTGACATTGTCTTCAGAACATAGTAGGGACCCTAAAATGATAGTCATTATTTTTATTTTTATTTATAGTAAGTAAACAGATTCCCTGTTAAAAAGTATTTGGACTCTCTAATATGGAAAAAGCTTAAATATTCTTTATGTGAGGACTCTATACCCACGTAACATTGCATAATAACAATCCAGCTCGCAGAGTCAGTGGCTGACAATACCACTCGTTTTTCTGTAGTTTGACTGTTATTCAGCTGCTGTAGGTGTCTCAGCCAGGCCCCTCTGCTTTAGGATAGAGATCAGTTGGCCTTGGTCCCAGATATGGGCTTGATTCATGTCTACCCACATTTTTCATTTTGGGGCCAGGCTGAATGGACAGACCCAAACATGCTCTCATTGTGGATCACAGAAAGCAGACCAGAGAGCAAGCCTCACTGTGCAAATGGGCGTCACCCCTCTGCTCACATTTCTTTGTCCAGAGAAAATCACACAGTGAATCCAAAATTACAGGGTAGTAAAGTACACTCTACCACAAGGAGGCCAGTGATTCAATCTACAGCAGTCCCTGTGTAAAAGAAAAGCCAGAAGCTCAGTGAGCATGTGAGAAAAAGAGAATCAGAGAGAAGCCAGATGCAGAGATGCAGTTACACCTCTCTCCGCTCGCCACTACCTCTTTATGAATCTTCTGGCCACGTTCTCCTTGGACTCCAAGCCCTGCAGCCTCTGCCTTGTGTAGCCCCTGACCACAGTCTCCTTGCACCCTCCTTAGTGCTGACCACAGTCCACACGTGTGCCCCCTCCTTGTGTGCCATGCAGTGACTTCTCATACTAACTTCGCCGAGCCCACAAGTATCACAGGTTAAGGGGACAGGCTTCACAAGACTGCCCTCCTTTCAGGCACCAGCTGTAAGTTTGGGGGTCCCCAAGCCACCCACACTTCTACTAGCTGGCTACAAATTTGGGGTTCTCACTACCCCTTCAGCTTCGGTAGGTCACACCAACAACTGGCAGAACTCAGGAAAGTGATATACATATAATTACAGTTTTATTATAGCAAAAGGATACAGATCAGAACCTGCCAAAGGGAGAGACACCTAAGGAAGGTCTAGGCAGGTCCCAGACATAACACTTCATTGTCCTCCCCTGGGGAGTCCATTTGCCTCACCCAGCTGGCATTTCCGTGTGGGACAATTTGCAGAGTATCGCCAAACAGGGAAGCTCAGCTGTGCAACACCGTGGTGTGTTGGAGTTTTTATTCGGGTTTCATAACATAGAGATTATTAAATCATTGGCCATTATGTTGAGCTCCGTCTCCAGCTCCCCACTATCCCTGAAGGTCAGATGGATATCACGTGGCATAAAGCCCCAACCCTCTAATCACACAGTTGGTCTTTCTGGCTTGGTCAGTCCCCATCCTGTGTCATCCCTTAGCACAAACTCTCTTCAGGCCTACCATCAGTCACCCTGTTAACATAAACTATCTGGGCCCACCATGAATAACAAGGACACTCCTATCAACTCAGGAAACCCCAAGGACTTAGAGGATACATCCCAGGAACTGGGGACAAAGGCCAGCCAGATTCATTATTACACAACCCATCTTGTTTGTGCCTTTCATTGGACTTCAAGCTCACTGAGGACAGATGAGATATCCTTCTCATCTCTGCATACCCTGCAGCCTCAAGCCAACACCGTCCTGGGGAAACATGATTAAATTGGTAAAGAGCTATAGAATAAATGAGTTGAAAGAGCCTTTGGAGACCATTTAGACATTCCAACACATTCATCTTACACATGAGAAAGTGAAGGATGAGAGAGTTCCTATGATTACCCCAGAACACATACTGAACAAACTAAAGATCTCCTTCAGAGTTTTATTATCCTAAACGGACACGCACTCTGCACCACCCTGCCCCTACATGCATGAACACAAACCTAAGCATAAACACTCTGCTTTCTTCCTTACATCAAAGAAAACAGTAATAAGCTATAAAAAGAGAAAAGGTGACAGACCCAAAGACAAGAACTGGAACATGCCTATGATGTAAACCTTTAAACATTATGTATTTAATTCCTGACTTCCCCATGCTTCTTTCCTACTCTGCCCTAAGAAGTACATTCATTTTTCATCAGTTTGTTGGAATTTATGGCTTCTGAGAGGGATGTAGTCATCTTTTTTTGGTAGTTGTTCTATTTAATCTCTGCCCATTGTCAATCCCTTAAAAATAAATCCTAGGATCAAAAATACATTTTGAGATACTCAATCTCAAAGCTTTTTTTAATGAGTTCTTTTTCCTAACCGGTCTGATCTGCTCTAGCAGTTCTCCAACTACACACTTATCCAGAAAAGAACAGAACATACCTCTAGAATCTATCTTGATACAATGAAGTGCTCAGAGAATGTTGGTTGAATGAATAATAGAGTGCTTAAAAAAAATTCCCAGCATATGAAGATTTGTCTCCTTAGTTTCCTCATCCTAATTCTCCACTTCCTTACCATCACTGAGAGGTAATAGTACTGCTTATTCCTGTGGAAGGACATTTTCCTCTTTTACAACAATTCCTGGTCAGTCTGGCTGTGGAGAAAATATTTGCACCATGCAATGTGGTAAATGTGTTAATTACAAAATTTTTGAACCCATTAGTTTTCGTTTTGGATGGTGTGGGTAAAATTTTAACATTTCCAGAATATCTCGCCTGGCTTTAGTACATCTGCATATCAATAGGCATTCAGAGGTGGAAAGAAGTATGGCTTTAGTGCATTTGCATCATTCCTCAGGAGTGGAGAGAAGTTCATCTCCGTATCAATGGGTAATTAATTACCTGGGCAATGGAGGGCTTATCTGTACTGGAGAGGTGAGGGGGAGGGCTGGTTTTGCTTCTGCTGGAGCAGGAAAGAGAGAAGGCCCTGGACTGGAGTTTGTAAGTAATAAATAGGTTTTAAACTTTATTTCTCCCTTTGACTGATTTCAGTTTTTAGAGGTATTTTGCCCCGGGATTTCCTCTCCCCGGACTTACAGATGGTGGAACCATGGAGGAGGCAAAGGCCAGTAGCATTGGGCATGCAACTAGACAATGTGCTTACCTTGATGTAAACACTCAATTCCTGTTTGCTAAATCTGAACCCTAATGCAAGACTCAAGATAATATGCATCTCAATGTTTATTCTCAGCAGTAAAATTGTAATGAAAAACATGTTTTTCTTTCAGTGAGTTCAACTCATGCTTACCCAAAGCTGGCTCCATACCGACCAGCAGGACAGCTCCTCTCTCCCCCTTTGCTGCTCTCAGTCTTTTTGAATACCTGTTTCACCTGCATTGTGCAGATCTGTGCATTTTTCTATGTGAAGCAACAGCCCTGGTATTGTGAAGTCTACAGATACAGGTAAAATTCAATTTCTGGTTTTCCTTTCTGAAGGTGATAGAATGAGTATCCAATGACATTCTGCAATTTGGTTTCAACATACACCCTAAAGTTTCAATTAACAGAAGTTGTGTCCCCACACTGCAAAACTCCAGTGATGAGACAGAACACAGTAAATGGGCGGTGGAGGCCTGGGGTGAGCCATGTAGAGTGGGTGGGAAAAGATCTTCACATAGTTGTTGAAGTGCAGATCTAACAACTGGTTGACTGAATGAAAGGATTCATTCCCTAGTAGTTTGGGTATCATATCACATTTCTGGTAGAAGGCCAGATAGTAAATATTTTAGGCTTAGATGGTCTCTGTTGCAACTGTTCATCACAGCTTCCTAGTGAAAAAGCATCCATAGACAATATGCAAACAAGTGGGTGTTACTGTCTTCCTATAAAACTTTATTTACAAAACAGGTAGTTAGTCAGATTTGGACTCTGGGCTGTAGTCAGCGGCTCCTGATATGCAAGAGACATTTGCTTAAATTAGTTTGGGTTTTACAAATGAATGTTAATATTAAAATGTTAGTTGATGGTATCACTGTTCTGAATTCAACACTAGACTTAGGGCAAGTCTCTTTACCTCCCCAGGCTTTAATTTCTTTAATTATAAATTAAGGGTAAGTGAGGCGAACTTATACCATTGATGTTCAAACTTCCTTATTTTTTGACAAAGCCTGGGGTTTTTTGACAAACTTCCAAAATTAAATGCAGGAAAAGAGCTGCTCTTTTGAAATTGGGCTTGTACAAACCCTCCATCCACCTATCACTGTGGTCCTGAAGGCACCAGAGCCCCAGGTATCAGAGAAAGACAGATTGAAACGCACGAAATGATGTCTAAGATTGTCATTTAGATCCCAAATTCAGAAAGTCAATTATTACTTGGATTATGAAATTCACTTTTGTTTCAAAACCAGATTTCTTTTCCAAATTGGAGTGCATGTATTCAGAGAAGTAAAGTTCTTATTGAATCTAGGAGACAACATGGTGTAGCCAAAGGGTGATTAATGGTTTGTTCTACCTCTGTGCCTAACTAGCTGTGTAGTACTACTCTTCAACTTTCCTGTTTGTGCAAGGATGCTTTGTGACTTCGGATTGTTTGTCATTAATATATTCAATGAACTTTAACTAAACATCTCATATATGCAAAGTACATTTGGAACCCTATGGTGTGAGGATAATAAGACTTTTAAGTCTTGCATTTGTGTTCACAACCAGAAAATGAATTTTATATATAGTTATAGTCATAGTAAAAAGTTCCAAGATGAACAAAAAAGTGGATGGAAACAAATTTGTGGTTTTGATTATTGAAAAAAATAAGCATTGCAAATCAATTTGGACTGAAAAATCTCATATCTGAAATATTTTTCAGAGCAAATATTATATAGTACTGCTGTACTAGGTTCCAAGAATTTGTTGTAAATTTGAGTTTACAAAAAAAAAATTCACATTCAAGGAACTCTCATCCCATGTATGGAAAATAAAAAATATGTAAATGAATAACTGCAGAACAGTGAGCTAAATGCATCTAGAGGGAAGAGCAAGGGACACCAGTTACATTCACCAGAAACATAAAGACGTTTCAGATAAAGTGATGTTAGAGGGAATAGCATGTCTGCCCCAAAGGAGTACAAATTGTGATATTTGGCAACAGGGGATATTCCTAAATGTTTGGGGTATAAAGTGCATGGGAAGACTGACAAAAGATAAGGCCAGCAAGGTAGAGTGAGACTAGAGAGTGAAGATTGGGTCCTGCCTGAGAAGTTTGGATTTATTAGCAAAAGAGAGTACAGGCACTCATAAGCAGGACTGTGTCATGGTCAGATGCTCAGGGGAGACCATTGGTTGTCTTGAGGAAAATGGATTAGAATGAGCAGATTCCAACTCAGGACCCATGTTAGGAGGCTTACACTAGTCCACCGAGCAAACACCACACACACACACACACACGCACACACACACAGTTGATGTACTCTGAACTGAAAGGCCTTCCATAGAAAATTGCCATCCTAGCCCTTTCAAGACAGATCAGTTATTCTAAATGGAATGCTGGACTAAGAACAATCTTGACTCCATCTGAATTTATTTCTGCTTTGTCATTGTAAGAGGTCTTGGCAGTTACTGAATGGAACAGTTTAAAAGCTGAGGTCCCTTGGCAGTGATTAGCTATTTTTTTCCTACCAGCTCACTAAAAATAGAATAAACAGTCCCATAAATGCTGGTGATTATTTTGTAGTGAGTGCTTTCTGGACAACCAAAGTATTTTCTCCACAAATATGAGTGTGGAAAGAAACTGGACTGGAAATGCAACTCTGATTCCTGGTTCGATTTTAAGTTTTGAGAGTACCACACTGTGGCCCATCACCACCATCAACTGTATCGCAGTAGCATTCATCTTTTCTAAGGGAAAGCCATTTCGAAAACCCATCTACACAAACTGTAAGTATATGAAGTTAAAGTTTTTGTTTTGAATAGTTGTTGCTACTCCTCCCCTCTCCTGGGTTGCAGCTCACTGGTGAAATGATTGGCTGGGAAGGAAACAATTGCATTACTCTAAAATTGAGTACTGCATGACAATTTTAATAGATGATAGAGCCCATGGGCAAAACTCTACTCATTTGTAGAGATGCGCATATATTACTGAATAGTCACATGAGTCCCATCCTACTGGAGTCATCAAGAATGATTTTAAGCACATACATATGTTCAAGATATTTTGTAAAAGTCTTTCTAACCAATTCAAATACAATTTGATCTCTTAGGAGCTTTATAACGTTGAGCAAGGAACTTTAACCATTCTGTGTGTTTCTTTGATCATCAGTGAGGATGAACATATTTCCATCTTATTAGCTATTTCTTCTCTGAATCGTCTAGTCATATTTTTAATCCCATTTTCTTCCTGTGGAGTTGCTGTCATAGCTCTTATCTATTTGTATGAACTGTTTTATCACTTTGTGATTTTTTCCCATTGCCTTTATGGACAGTGTTTTGGTATCACCAAATGAGACAGATTATCACTTATTTAGGTGTTTTTTTTAGTTTCTTTTAATCCTTTTCAATATAATGTTAATTTTGGCATAAATTTGAGGTGGAGATCAAACTAGTTTATCAAACTAGTCACTAATTTTCCCAGAAGATTTTATTACTTAATATTCCTTTTAGTCATTTATTCCTCAGCTGAATGTAATGCCACCTTTATGGTACCTATATTCACATATACAGTATTTATAGTTTTCTTATATACATAATTTATATTATATATGTTTTTATGTTATATTTATATACATTCTGTATACTTATATATTAATTTATGTAGAATTAATTTATCTCCATACTCTTTTCTTTCTCATCGATACGCTAGCCCATTCTTGATCTACTGCCGTATTTTAAAAACTATAGTTTTGTAGTAAGTTTTAATAAATAGTAAGATTGTTGTATCCTCATTACTCTTCATTTTTCAAATTTTTCTTTATTTTCTTTCTTGTTTCTTCTTCCAGATAAGCTCTAGCATAAACTGTCAGGCTTTATAAAAATCTCCTTTGGAATTTTGATACATTGGGAAAAATGTATTCATTTATACAATTTAGTTTTTGCATTTAAGAGTGGGTCATGTCTCTCCATTTATTTATGCTTTCATTTGTGTCTCTTGGTAAATTTGTGTACTTTTCTCCATATAGATCCTGCACATTTATTTAAGAAGCAAATCCTCCGTGTTTTATATTTTTTATATTGTGAATGATTTTTTTCCCATTATATTTCCTAACTGGTTATCACTAATATATGTGATTTCCAGTAAATCAAGAGTATGTCAAGAAAAGGTGATGTATTTCATCAAATGCCTTCCCATCACCTATTTTTTTTTTCTCCTTTGACCTATAAAAAGAACATATTATATTAATAAACTTACTAATAAACTTATAGTATTGTTTACATTTATTTTTTATTCAGAACCCTTTCTGAACTTTACTATTAACCCTTGATTCTTGAGTGTTCTAGAAAGATGATTATCATCTGAGAGTAATAATGCTCATTCTTTCTTTCCAATAGTTAAAGTAGTTATTTGTATTTTCTGTCTTAGGATTTCCAGGACAATGTTAAATAATTGTAGTAACAGCAGATAGTTCTACTCTTTAATAAAAATACTTCTAGCAGTTTTTACTTGTTAATATGATTTTGAAAATTGGTTTAAAGTAGGTTACATTATGTAAAAAAAACTCTTCTTTTTCCAGTAAATCAAGAATATGTTAAGAATGGGTGATGTATTTAATCAAATGCCTTCCTATCACCTACTTTTTTTTCTCCTTTGACCTATCAATAGAACATACTATATTAATAAACTCATTATTAAATCATCTTCATATTCTTGAGCAAACCCTACTTATTTGTGTATTTGGTAGATTACATATTTTTTGTGGATTATACTTTTATTGAATTGAATTTATGGATTTTTTTAATTGCTCCTAAGTTTTTTATGTAGTGTTTTGTTATGTTTGAGTTTCAGACTTGAAAGCTTGTTTATTTTTTCTTTCCTCTGAAAAACGTTTTTTAGCTAGAAATAATCTTTCATGACAAGTTACAAATACCCAGTAACATCATCTGATTCCAAATCCTTCCTTTGAATTATTTTTTTAAGAATGGATTTAGTTTCTCCAATTTTTAAACTGTTTTTTAAAATAATTATTTTTTTGCCCATAAAATTTCACTTTTTTGAGATTATCAAGCCTTAGCATAGGATTTTGGGTGGTATTTTGAAATAATTTTTAATGCCTTCTATGACTCTTACATCTTCTTCTCACCCTAATTATGTTTCTGTATGCTTATTTTCACCAGAAATGTATTCTTCCTTGTTTTCTTTAAAGAACTAGGTCTTACATTTAATAATAATTCTGTATGCTTTTTATTTTCCAATTTGTTAATTTTTGCTTTTCCATTTCTTTTTCTTGTCTTACTCTTTGAAAAAATTTTAATGTTTTGATTTTATAATTTATGTATTTTCTTTTATTCTTGTGAAATTAGAAAAGCACTCAAGACTAATAACTGTAGTTTGAGTTACACGCTTCATGTTTTCATATGCCTCTAACTGTGACTTAATTTCCTCTTTGACCCACTAGTTTTCAGAATAGTGATTCTTAATTGAGAAGAGTTTTGTTTTCATTCTCCTACTACTCTTTTCAATAGCTTATAAATGGACTTGATTTCCTTTTGACCCAACAGATTTTTAAAATTTTATTTTTAATTTGTGTATTTGGAGAGATTTTTCACTTACATTTGATTAATAATTTCTAGTTTTATTGTCATCAGGGAAACTAGCAATAAAATTTCTGCTTTGAAGAATTTACTACAGTTTTGTATATCACATGGCAGAAACTCTGATCTCTGATTTTCTAAATTAGTCAGAGATATTAGAAAAGTAGGTCTCATTCCTATTCCTAAATTGGAAATGTATGTTTACTATATTAAATCAGTTTTAGCAATCATTCACAATCTCTCTTCATTAACACTTTGCTTATCTGAAAAGATCTTTATAACAGCTGGTCCAGGACTTGTCTTCCAAATCACCTATGCAAACAGAGCATTATTCTTCCAAGTTCCCTCATCAATAGCAACTAGCCAAGGAAGCAACATTCACTTCAGTTCTTCGCTGCATTTTCCAATCATACCGAATTAAGAGGAGGGCCTTATAATTTTGCTCTGCTCATTTGTGCACTAGCCTGGCTTGCTTTTCAGACCGTTGGTCTGAGGGTGTGTGCACAGTGCTCAGCGTGGTGCTTGCAAATACCAGACCTTCATCTGGATAGACATTAAGGGCATCTTCTTCCCAGAATCTGGTCCCTACGACTTGGAAACAATGAAATAACTGAAAAATCCACACAGTCATTTCCTGGGCTCTTCTTATTACCAAGCTGCTGAGATTGCTTTATTTTGGAAAATGCAGCCTCTCGCTCTTCTTCTCTCTGCTTCACATCCCTCCCAAGCAAGCCTGAGTATTCTTCTGGGAGGTGCTGCATCTGTTTGTATATGTAAGCGAGGCTTGGATGAATGGAAGGGTGGGTGTAGGTGTGGAAGGGTGGGTGTAGGTGTGCAAGGGTGGAAATAGAGGCCTGGTGGCTTCCAAAAATACGGCCTGCTATAAAGCTGCCAATTTCTGGTTGGTATAGACCTATTCAGAGTTGAGGACTGGTAGACCAAGAACACTGTAATAAATGAGGTACAGAGAGCATAAGAAGAAACCTACCTTGTTTGTTTACAAAATTTGATGATTATTAGAATCATTTATACACCAGTGAAATAGTATCATTTTGGCCTGAAGATGCTAATCTTACCACAAAACATCTGTAAGGCACCATCTACAAAGTGCCTAAAAGTCTGATGGACACAGGAGCGGATGAGGTTGGAGGGATACGAACAGTGATGTTAGCACAGTTTCACTCCAGGGAGTTTAGCTCCCAAAGCAAGCAGCTTGGACATGTGGGAGAGAAAGAAGCCTCAGATGCTGCTAGTTTCTCTCTTAACTCTTGGCAATTCAGAATTCCAGAGAAGCAGATACAAAGTTGCTTTCAAGTGGTTACAGTCTAGTGGTTAAATGAAGATCACGCATAGCAGAGCCTGATGTACAGCATCTGAAATAAAACTGTATAGGGAGGATTGGGGAGCCTTTAAAGAGGAAGTCGTATTTGACCTGGGCTTTTTAAGAAAAATCAGAACTTGCCAATACAGAAAGAAAATCATCTACACAAGATACGTCGTGACCAAAGGATCCTGTGCACGTAAGGAAGAGCAATCAGAGATCAGTTTAGAAAGGCTGATGAGAACCAGATTGTGGAAGCCCTTGAATGTCAAAGATCCTCGGACTTTATTCTCCAGGCAATGAAGAAGCACCAAGGGCTGCCAAGGGGACTGTCTATCCATTTGTGCATGACTCAGACCTGCTGATAAGGCATCGGGGCCTCTCTGGTGGCCATTTACAAGGGCTGGTCACTGCAGGACGTCCCAGCCCCCAGGACTCCTCAGCTGGATAACTCCTTTATGGAGTTTAATATAATACATTTGGTTAGGGGCTTTCTACACCCAGCCGTTCAAGGAAAGAGTTTAAGATATCACCTTTGTCTTGTAAGCATTAGAACATATTTTAAAACATATGAGGATATATCAAAACATCTGAAGATGTTTCCGTTATTTGCCCAACAGAGATAATTGATTCTGCAATGTGTGCCAAATTATGAAACATTCCTTTAACATCTAAAAATAATTCTTGGTGTTTCTTCAGATATATTCTCATTTCTGCTCATATCTGCCTTGGGCCTCACCATTTTCATTCTGTTTTCTGACTTTCAAGATATATACCATAGGATGGAGGTAAGTGGCATTCATGTGCATGTCTCATGTGACTCACATGTGCAGTGGGCCATATTTGCATTGTAATTTGCAGGTCAGTTATTACCATATTCTCTCTGACCGCTGAATATTATGAGGCTATTCTTATTTACTAGAAGAGCAGATAACATATCTGGATCTCACCTATGCTAGCCTCTGATTGTTTCCAAATTAATAGTATTATCAATTGGGTACATTTTTCCTGTTCACACCTGAAATGTTATGCTTGGATACTTCATTCTGCCATGTTATCTAATACAATGAAATTAACATATCAATATTATAAGTAATTCTTCAAATTTAGTTTTTTTAATGCATTGTAGAAACCCTCTATGATGTAGTTGTAAAGAGTAAGAAAAAGTAGACTTACCGGCCAGTCAGGTTCTGGCTGTCAGACATTAAATGAAGAAAGTTTTCTTTTGCTGATCATTTAATTCAGGGTTAAAATTGAATTTATAAGAGGCTATTGAACCCATTCTCAGACCTAGCATTGTTAGAGAAATGAAAGAAAGAGAAAGATTGACTCCTTACTTCCAATCTATGGTTCTGTGCATACATGAGCCATATGCAAGTGAAACGATGGCACTGGTGCTTGAAGAAGGTGCAGCGAGAAACAGGAGGAGCGTAGGAAAGAGGGGTGCTCCTTGGGCCTGCGGCTAGCATGGGGGTGTCACAGGGGAGGTGTAACTTGATCTGGGTCCAGAAGAATCAGCTAGATTTGGCTACAGCGGAGGGAGGGTTATTCCCAACTGGAGAATTGCTCAAGCACAAGCAGTGAGGGCTGAAAGCATCTCTTTTGTCTTGAAAATACCTAAGAATGTGGGGTGGCAGAGTTGAAAAATAAAAGCAAGTCTTATTCACAGAACGCCTGGAGGATTGCCTAAGGCAGCGTGCTGTGGAGTGTGAGGGAGGGAGGCGTGGGTGGTGGAGGCTGCCAGAGAGGTCTGGACTCTTAGGCCAAGGGCAACAGAACTCATGGAAGATATCTGAGCAGCTTTTTCAGCAGGGAATTTAAGACATTAATTAGATGATGGCAGGAAGGGTGTAAGAGCAGAGAGCTGTGGAGAGAAAAGCAGTTACGGAATGGAAACCTAAGCCATTCAGTCACTTACGAAACATTATGAAGCTCCAGAGTGTGCTTGGCCCTGGGGTCACAGTCAGGAGGAAGACGCGCTCACTGCTCTCAAGTGGTTCAGCAGCTAGGAGGGAGGGCCATCACATGAGCAAATGATTCCAAAGCTTGTGACAAGGGCCTTCCAGGCCAAGGGGTGGAGAAGAGACCTCCCAGATGAGGGCGGCAGGGAGGGAAAGGGCCAGGTTCTCCACTATAATCTGCCCCACTGCCGCATCTCACAGCCTTCTCCGACCACGCTAACACCTGGCGTGCTGGGTTTCACAACCCTGAGAAAGGCTGTCACTACTTGGGGAAAAAAAAGTGTTACTTTGAAATAACCCATATCAGAATAGGGTCTAGATACTGGATACCCTGGAGGGTCTGTGGTTTTAGTCTAATGGCAGCTCAGTCCCCTACACGGTCATCCATGATCTGCCCTCGGGAGCCGGTGGGTCCCTGTGGATGCAGCCATGGGATGCAGTTGCACTCACGACTAGTTAAGTGTATTTGGGGGTCAATATGTACCCTTTAATCTGTAAAAGGAGATGTAAGAGGTGAATGGATTCAGCTTTCATCAAGCCACTAGATTTAGGGTTGTGAACATTTGTTCAGAAAAAGTTTACCGGTTCCAATTAAAATAAACTGGAACCTCTGTCCCCCTTATGTTTTACTCATATGTCAATTTTACTGAAAGAATGAACTCGAAGCAGATTTCTCTTTGGGAGAATTAGAAGTAACAGTATTATTAGATGAATGATTTATACGCTTTATTTGAAAAGATAAAAATGAGAGATACACAGGCTGCAAGGGGCTGTGCCTCATGTCTGCGACTCGGGGCACATTTACTCAGTGTCTGTTGTCAGGAAGGGAAGGAGCACAGGCCGAGAGGCAGTCAGTCCTCGTTTGAGTCCTGGCTCTGGCATTTATTTATTGGCTATGAGTCCTTGGGCAAGGTACTAGCCTTCTCATGTGTGGAGACAGTTATACCTACCCTTCAAGCTCAGAGAGCTGTTACAATCATGTAAACTTAATATGTGCTTTTTTCAGAGGGTAAGGTATGCAAAATATAAAGGTGGTATTTCTTTTTTAACAGTTCATCCCAACCATAACATCATGGAGGGTTTCAGTTTTGGTGGCAGCCCTCATCCAATTCTGTGTGGCCTTCTTTGTAGAGGTAAAGTAATTTCTGTATGGCTCTTACTATTTTTCTGGGGAGATAAACAAAGGGTCTCATTCTCAACAGATGCTCATTTTTTTAGATGAACAAAATCACTTTTGTCCTCCAAAGTGAATAGTTATTAAGAGTCTGTATAAACTGCACATGTTCTCTTTGGTAGAAATTCCTCGGAGAATGATTTAAAATTCTTTGAAGGCTGCATACAAATGCTCTCAGTTCTGTAGCATAGAAAGAAAACATCAAATTAACTCTTATTTTGCCTCACATGAAGTCATTGTATTGTATTTTTCTAGTATTCTCAATAATCTAGTAGAGACAAGACCAGGTGTCCTTCCAGCTCTAAAATTCAATAAGACCTTTTAGAGTGAAGAACTGTCTTGAGGAGGGTGACCTTAATTAAAAGAGAAGGGAAGCCATTGCTCTCACCCTTGAAGGTCTTCCCCTATAGTATTTCTCTTCTACTCAGTGTCACCAAATGACTTTACCTACTCAGTGGAAGGCTTGAGTACTGTTATTTTTTAAGTGACAGTTTAAAAAGTAAAAGATTCATGTACTGTAAGTTCCTTGAGAAAAGGGATCAACCTAATTAAATGTACACACACACAAATATTTCCTTGTATATGATGAACAGAAAATTCCCCATACTCTCTAACTAAGGAATTCCATTTTTTAGACTATTCATTTTTTCAAATAACCCAAAAGGAGAGAAAAAGCTTACATGAATGAAGGTATTCATCATAGTATTATCTTCAATGGTAAAATATTAGATTCAACTCAAGTTCCAAAGTAGAGATGCTGTTAGTTTAAATAAATATTAAGTTAATATTTTTATTTTATTAAACATTTTAATTGTTATTAAATATTAAGTTAATATTTAATGCATTAAATTAATATTGTTATACAGCAATTTGAGGATATGTTATGCAATCACCAAAAATGTTTATTAAGAAGGCTACAGCTACAAATTGTATTTGACGAAGTCTAACAAAAATATAATGCAAAATTTGACCAATTCTATTATTATAAATGTGTAAAACTTGTGCATGCATGTGAACATAGAAAAAAAAAGAGAACTCACAAAATGGAAAGCAAAACCCATTTGATTTCTTGAGTTCATTTATACAGTCAACAAACCCTTATTTGGCATCTGCTATGTGGCATGTGTCAGGTAGCAGTGAATTTTTTTTTTTCTGTTCTTGACTTTGACAGTACATTATTTTGTTATCATTTCAGTCTGGCAGTAAAATAATTCTAAGTGAATCACCAGCCAGGATTTAACTAGGAAATCCGTGGAAACAAAAAGGCTGTAAGCTTTCTGCAGATTTCTGTGAACACAAGCAAGCTCTTGCTTCTTAAGGCAAAGAACCTAGGGAGCTCCTAGACACCCTAGGGATGCAAGGGCAAAGTTGCGAGGAAGCAGCAGGAGTAAGCCCATCTCAGAGGAAGGCCTGGGGGGACGAGGTGCAGCAGTGAGCAACCTGCAGAGGGAGGTAGGTGATGGTTTGATTGTTTTTCCACCTGATTTTCCAGGATGCCGTCCTTCAAAATAGAAAGCTCTGGCTATTGATCAAGAAACAACTTGGATTCTATTCTAAAAATCAGTATAGGAACTGGCAGAGAAAACTGGCAGAAGATTCCACCTGGCCTCCCACAAACAGGACAGACTATTCAGGTGATGGCAAAAATGGATTCTACATCAACCAAGGCTATGAGAGCCCTGAACAGATTCCAAAAGAAAAATTCAAATCGGGAGGGCAAACCACAGAACAGCATTTCTGGACCATATTATAATCAGCCTTGCCATCCTACATGCTTAACAGCACCCCTTTCTTCCCAGAAACTAACACTGTGGAGAGAGGGGGTGACCGACTGCCCTGACCTTTCCTCTTGACGTCTGAGGATTCGAGCACATTTCTCAGTGCATTGAGCCTTGCAACAAATCACCTTAAAATGCTTATTTTGACTGTCTTTCCTATCACTAAAGGGGAAAAAATGCATTTCCTGGGTTCTTTTTTTTCTGATAAACTTTATTCACATTGCAACATTAACTGGTTAAAATGCACAACTTCATGGTAGTGAAATTAATGAATATCAATAGAAAAAATGAAAATTGAAAGAGTTTAATCTTTGAAAGTTTCACCAATATATTTTTATTTTCATCTACAGAAATAAGAGAATTTGGGGGAAATAAAAAACCTTCTCTCAATAAATTTTCACATTTAAATAAGCTTTTATTTACTTGTGAAGAACATTTATTTATGTACATACCTTTTCCAAGGACACAAAACTCCCCTTTTTGTTTCTTTTGTATGGTTTTGAGAAGCAATAATAGATACTTCAGAAAACTCAACTCTAACTCTAGCAAGTGTGAAAGTGGAGAATGGTGGAGGTGTCTGTTAATTGCATATAATCTTGGCATGGGTACAGGAGGTGTTTCTAAGCAAACTCCACTGAAGTTGGCATCTCCCAAAGCATGTTGTTTTGGGGCCAGTGAGCTAGATGGTCCAGAGGAGATCACAAAGGTTGTAAAATAAACTGTTAAAATGTACTTTTCACTTAAAGAAGCTTGGCACCTTTATTTTCTCTTTAGTGCTGACAGATGAAAACCTCAAGTTCTAACTTGAAAAGTTGGCCCACATTCAGCATTGCTCATCTTAAAAAACAATCTTAGGGAAGGGACTGATGATGCTTGTATCTACAGCATGACAATTATCAGCGTACTAAACAATCTTGAGTTCCATTTCATCTTTTCATGACCCAAATCAATTATTAGATGTGCATTAAGGATCATAATACAGGGTACATTTTACATCCTATGTGAGTATATTCTGCACAGTATTGCTTTTAATATTTATCAACCTCACTGTGACCTTGAGAGGACATTTATTCCTAGTGGACATTTAAATTACCTACAAGGCTTTCCTTGTAACAATAATTTTGCCAATTTAACAGATATTTAATGGATCATAGGCAGTTAGTTAGCAATTCCCTATCTATGAGTGTGAATTATGTGCCTACTGATATATGAATTCAATAATGTCTTTACAATCTTCAAATCTTGAGTACTGAAGAAGTGTTTTCAACATTTCAGTAATTCATTGCTGTAAATAGTATTATATACTTGGTTACATAAACCAGCAGGATAAAAGTTCTTATATACAGTTTATATTTACATTTTATTTGTTTTTAACCTTTTCTTTGGGTGCACAGCTCTTGTGTAATTTAAAATGTGTCTAATTTAATGGAGACGAATAAAAGATCAAAAGGTAAAAAAGATTTTTAGCGTATAATTAACAAATGTACGCCAACCTAAAAAATAAGGCAGTTCAGGTTCCTTGAGCTGACATATCTGTATTTAGTAATTTGACCTTTAGGATGAGAAGTTTCAATTGATACACTAGGACATTTAGATAGCCTAAGAAGATTTTTATAAAAATCTTTATTCAATAAAAATACAGCCTTTCCCACCCAGTTTTTCCAACAGCCGATTTGGTATCTGATAAGTGATAATCTTTATTTCACATGTCTTTTTTTGGGGGAGGGGACATACTATAAAGTTGAACACTACACTTGACCTTGCTAAAAATAAACTCAGAGAAAGGTTTAATAGCCTTGGGAAAAAATTGATAAAAAGTACAATGAACATGGCCTCATAGCCTATGATCACCTATAGAAAAAACAAACTGGACAGTCTCAAACTGTCCATTATCAAGAATGGCTATTTTTACAGGAAAACTAATGACTAATTTTGTGAGCTTATTTCTAAAGGTGAAAAAACTGAAGCCTTGAACACTACCTATGTGAGAAATGAACCCATGAATTTAGAAGTGCATTTGTGATATTATCCAGCATAGCTAGGACTATCTTCTAGAGTAGAGATGTTCAGAGTTCTCTAGAAAGGTTTGAAGTGAGGGTCCTGAAGAAGTCCACTCTGTTCCCAATTCCACTCTTTCCCACTGGTATTTCCAGCACACTCCAATCCCCTGCTTTGGGTTAAGATCTGCCCTCTGCAGTCATCCTTTATGAAAAGGTAAACACACACTGAAGAGGTAGCACATTTAGCTGCTGTCAATCTCAGCCTAATCTGACAATACTTGAAAAACAGTTTTGTTTGTTTACTGTTACTAGAGAGCAGGACATAAAAGGAATAGGAACTGAATTTAGAATGAAATTGAATGGGAATGTTGGATCATGGTATCTGGTAGGAGACACTCATACTCCCCAGAGAACAGTGGACAAAGAGAGAGTTTTGGGGTTTTCTGGGGACAGAATTGGTGCCATAAAAAGGGAAGGGATTAGTTCAGGAACAGGGAAGAGATTTAGGATCTCTGCCAGTGCTGACTACAGCACATGACCCCTTTTTTATCATTATTCTTAACCCTGCAATCAGACTGTAGAGAATTTCTGGCCCTGGGGTAATATTGAAATTAGTTTAATAGGTCCAAGACTCACTGAGTCTTCTGTTAGTTACTTTATCTACTAAATTCCTAGTTCTTGCATCACATCCAACCCCCTGCCCCCGCGAGTATTTATGTGAACTTTTCCTTTAATGCCATGCTTTTAAAGATAGCACAAGAAGAATATCATTGGCTGGTAATGTGGTTTGTAGTGTGATGTTATAATGCCTGTTAAAATCCAAGGGTGTGGAGACGAGCATCCACTTTTTCCCACCTGCTGCCAACAAGAATTCTGCTGGAATGGTATTAAAAAGTTTGCTTCATTCACTGTATAATCAATAAACTGCAAGAATAAAATCACAACACCCCTTGACTTACAATAAAAGCCTTAAAAACTAACATAGGATATTGTTTTCTAAATGTGGCACCTTCAACCAATTATTTAATGATCTCTGGCTAAGGTTAAAAGGTTTCAAACCTTGAAATACTTCACAGTCCAGAGGGAACAATGTACCTCTGTGGCAGTAACACAGTCCACTCTTGCTTCTCACATTCTCCTGACCAATGAGTAGTTTCCAGGAAATCACTGCATCTGAGACAATGGAGCAAAGAGCCCCTTATCCCATCCTCCCACCCATCTACACAGGAGCAAGGAGATAGGGGTACACTCTCAAACAGCTTGTAGATCCAAGTTCCTCAAACCACCTAACCAAATGCTGTGTTCCAGTTTTTTTTTCTTATCCAGAAAGGAATATGAATTTGAATGCAAGCCTAAGAATTTGGGGTGCTTAACATTTCTTTCAAGATCACATATAAATGTGATCTTCATCCCTCTGGCACATACAAAATAGTCACCCTCAGGGAAAGGGAAAAAAAATTTTTATAGAAGATAAAATGATGTGATTTGGTTCAGATCCTCTGCTGGCTCACTCAAAAGGCTACTGCTTCTTGGTCAAGCTGCCAGGGCAAATCTATGCTAGAAGAGAGAAAGATTTCCATGGCTCAATGATGAGATCATATCAGTATGCAATTTATTAGAGTCTGCCATCCATCACTGGAATTTGGGACAATAATAGTGCATTGAAAATAAGTATTCATCTCAGGGTTTTTTTTTCTCCCTCATCACAAATTCCTTCAGTTCCAATATTTCTTTAGTAAAATTTAATAGTATTTTGCTCCTTGTTTTTTTGGACAGAGGATCAGGAATGAGAAGGCACTGGCAGCAGCTGTCGCAAACCCAATGGCACTTATTGCTCGGTTGGCCTATAAGGAAACAAGAAAATAAAAAACACATCTTATCCTAAAGGCATCTCAGTGTCCTATACTCAAGTTGTAGCTTATTTCCTGAATAGAATACTCTTAATGTACAATGGATAAATTTAAAGTTAATGCAAAGTTAAAATTCTGTATGAAGAGGAAACATATTTATAATTTTTATAATAATGACAAACATAAATACACAAAGGTAATATATTCCTCATATTTTATAGCCCTGGCAGTTTATAAACTAATTATGCTAGAATTCCTAATAATCATCATAGAACACCTGGGAGGTAGCATTATTCCTGTTTTGCAAAACTTGAGAAGTTAAATGTGATTTTCCCAAGGTCGTACCATCAGGATGTTTGGATACAGGAGTCTTGAGCCATGTGTTCTCCCCTAACACAGCCCCTACCCCTTAAACACACATTGATTTGGTTGTGCTGGGTCTATACCAGAGCGAATATCTGAATATTCACACACAGTGTGTGTGTGTGTGTGTGTGTGTGTGTGTGTGTGTGTGTGTGTGTGTGTGTGTGTTTTCCCTGACTCGAAAATGTCTGTTAGCAAAATAATTCAGTGATGTGATCTGAGCTATGTACTTAGAAGCTCTTATTTGGTAGATACAATTTCTCTTCTGATAAAAGCAAACTTCAAGAGAAGTCAATACTGATGCTAACTATACTGTGAAAAATTAATTTCTCATATAGACAAACTAAAATAAACCACTGTCAAGCTCAACTGTCCATAAGTGAGCTCAGACATTTATAGCTTTAAGATTATTAATCATCATCATGATGAGGGATCTAATGAATATCCATGGTTTTTATGGTACTCAACTAATACTGTCTTCCACCTGCATAGGTTTGAGTACAATTTTATGACCCGAAGGTCACATTCAGATATTTCAGAGTCATCAGGTATTCTGAAAATAACATTTGTTCTGATATTTAAGAATCAGGCTTTCAAATAAAGCAAAACATTTTTCCTGAATGAGTCTGGGAACCAGCCCAAATGTTGGAAAGCCTGACCAAGCTTATACTTGAGCATTCCCTCTAACACACAGGTCTCTGCCACGGAGCCTCCCACCTCCACATTACTGGCACACAGTGCTATCTCCCTCACTGTGGCTTCCCTGTGGGAACAGGCAGCAAGGACCATGGCCAGGAAAGAAGCACAGACAGGAGTTTCACTCCATTACACCATCTTGCAATCTGGAGGGACAAGGCCTGTAACTGGAACTCCCCTCCTAGGCTACCATCCCCAGTTGCCAGGAAGAATGGCACTGGCAAACTACTGACAAATCCTAATTTTAGTTTACAAACCTAATTTCATTCATTTTGTTGATTCTTTTATTTATATTTTTTAATTAGTTGCTACTAAGTTATTTCCCATAAGAGAGTCAGAATTCACTGCAGCAGGGAGCCAGTACTGAGCACATGGGAAGCAAAGAGGGGCAGGGAGACACAAGACACAGGACAAAATTCCAAGGAGAAGCAGAATCATAATCAGAAAGGGATCAGGATTATAAATCAGGCCAATCCTCATATGATTCCAGGCAGATTCTGAGATCACAAGGAAGTCTGACACAGGGAAATGTGGGAGGCAATGGAAAAATAGGAAGGTGCAATTGGTGTCTTTAAAGAGAGATGTCAAATGGCAGCAGGGTACAGTACGGCCCTGTGAAAATGGTATGATCCTTTGGGTAGGGTGGCCCCAGCTAGATGCGGACCTAACTCACTTGGTGTCTTTCAGCCACTAGAAACACATATGTTAGAGAAATACATAAATCTAAGAGGCTTGAGGAGGGGATAGGTAACTAGACCCTAAACCAAAACCCCCTGAGATTGCAAAGGCCAGATACAATGAAAACAAAGCCACCTCTGGCAGTGCATGCAGTTTCCCAAACCTCAAATTCTTGTTTCAGGTTGCATTCTAAACGGCAAAACGCCATGTAATCTGGATAGTTCCTTGGAGTTACATGTGATGGCGCCTGACCAGCAATATTTGACATCCTAGGATATTCTTGGTGAACCATCATGAAAAAGAGCTTTTACTTCATGGCGCACTTCATGCACACTTCCTCTGATTCTGCACACTTCATCCTTTATATGGCTTTCTATCTATGAGCTATAATAAAGGCCTTATTCTGAGGTCTATACATGCCCAGTGAAATGTTAGCTGAACCTGGAGGAGTGTTTCCAGTCACAGTGTTTACAGATCACTACAGAGTTTACTAAAATAAACTCTTCCCCCAAGACTCTAAGGCTGAAGTCAGGGTATTTTGTGTATCAGCTTGTCTGGGCCTATTCAAGGGTGCTTTCATTTTCCACAATGATAGACACACTTTAATAACTTTATTACAGGCCATAACAGTGCAAAATGTTGATTTTAGAAATTTTTAGAATACAGAAAACACAAGTCACAGACAGATGCAAAAGACAAATCTGATAAAGCACTGTTATCTAAAATATGCAAAGAACTCTTCAAACTCAACAATAAGAAAACGAACACACAACCCAATTAAAAAACGGTGAAAGATCTCAAGAGACACATGGTCATCTGTGACATGCAGGTGGCAAGTAAGCATATAAAAAGTTGCTCACCATCACATGTATTTAGGGGATTGCAAATTAAATGAGATACTGCTATGTACCTATCAGAACGGCTAAAGTCCACAACACTTATGACATCGAACGCTGAAGAGGAGGTGGAGCAACAAGAACTCATTCACTGTCGGTGGAAATGCAAAACGGTACAGCCACTGTGGAAGAATTTGGTGGTTCCTTACAAAGTTGAACATACTCCTGCCATACAACCCAGCAATCATGCTCCTTGGTATTTACCCAATGAACTGAAAGCTTATATCCACACAAAAATCCACACACAAATGTTTCTAGCAGCATTATTCATGATTACTAAAACTTAGAATCAACTAAGCTGTCCTCAGTAGGTAAATGTACATCCAAACAATGGAATGTTATTCGGTGATAAAAAGTGAGCTATCAAATCATGAAAAGTCATAGAGGAATTTTAAATCCATACATATGGCTTAGTATGATTTTAACTGTATGATGCTCTGGAAAAGGTAAAACCATGGAGACAGTAAAAAGATCAGTGGTTGCTAGAATTTTAGGGAGAGGGAGGAAAGAGTAGGTGGAGCATAGAGTTTTTAGGGCTGGAAAACTCTTCCGTATCATACTATAATGACGGATACATGTTATTAAACATTTGTCAAAACCTATACAATGTACAACATACAGAGTGAATCCTAATGTAAACTATTTTAGGGGAGGAAAATTTTTTCACTTACTAATCTTGGGTTCTTAGCCAAGGCTCTGAAATAAAAACAGATTAACTAGAGAAAAACAAACAGAAGTTTATTAACATGTACATTTCATGTATATATGGGAGAAGCTCAGGAAAGAATAACTCAAAAAAGTGGCTTAGAATTCAGGCTTATACAGCATCTTCAATATAAAACAGTGAATTTGTAAAGAAATGCAAAAATTAAAGCAGTTTTAGGCTTCTAAGGGTGACAAATCATGACAAGGTAAGTAAATATATGAGAAACTAACGATAGGTTAGTTTTTAATGCAGATTCCCCTGGTGCCCTCTCTAGGCTGATAAGGGTCTTATATTAATCACTGGTTGTCCCCAATGATTAACTTTTGTCCTTCCTAGCAGAGAAGGGATGAAGAACACCTTTGAAAATTTATGTCCTACTTTTAGGCAAATATGGGGAGGGCTGGGAGCTTTCCTTGTATCTGTTTCCTCTCAGTGGCCCTCAGCTCATAGTCCACATGCCATGCATCTTGGGGTGACACTCTGGTTTCCTTCACTATGGCTTTTGGTTAATACTCAGTGTTGGCTCATCTTTTGTAACAAATATACCACAGTGACATGGGATGTTGATGGTGGGGGAGGCTGTTGTATGGGTGTGGTGGGCAGGGCACATACAGGAATTCTCTACATTTCCAGCTCAGTTTGGTGTGAACCTAAAACTGCTCTAAAAAATTAAGTCTATTAATTGTTTGTAAGTACAGAAAAGAACAGAGAAGAAAAAGATGGGACTACAGGGCCATAACCCTTCCCCCTTTCTAATATTTTTTATGCATTTACAGTTTCATAAATAAAAATACATAGTCATTCTCCAAGAAAACTGCTCTATGCTCAAGACCCCTAAGCCCTAAGAGGACCAAAACTACTCTAATAGTAGGTATTATTAGTTATAATACTATTTGTTATTGATAATAATAAAAATAACAATCCAATTGCTGTGTTTTCTATTAGATAGAAATTTTATTGAATACTACCAACAAAAATCTATAAAATGCTGAAATACTTTAATTGGAAATAATATTCATCTAAAGTATGTTGTATATTGGGATGGATAATATGTAATAGTTTGCTAAGAGACTCAAATTATCTCCTATAATCTTTAAAACAACCTCAGTTTACAGATTAGGAAACTATCATAAACCTGATAAACAATGTACCCAAAGTCATCCAGCCAGTAAGTGGTGAGGATGAAGTTTTAGCTCAGGTCAGTAGAATTCCAAAGCTTAGGTGGGTTCTTAAGGCTGTCACTACACTGGCTTCACTGGGACCTACTAGTTGTTGAGAAATTGTTTATTTTTTCACAGTTCTTGATTCTGAGTATAAAAGGTGAGAAGATGGTGGAGTCAAAGCAAGAAGACAATTATAATAATTATAATTCCTTTTCATTTAACCATACTTTTAAAAACTGCCTATTGAGTGCAGTGGACACTTCACTATTAATAAAGGAGGATGAACGCTATTTCCTAGCTATCCCACTAATTTTCAATGCACTGGTAAGCAGGAATTTGTGTGTATAGCCTGTGTTCTGGCTCAGAAGCAATTTATTGTTACATGTGAGTAGAACATTCATTATGTTAATGTATTTCCTAATAAAAATGAATTTCCAATTAAATTATTTCCTAATGAAAACAAATGTAACCTCTCATTGTGTTCCATCTCCTATTTTCCCAAGCTTTCATGAGAAAAATTATAACCTCATTCCTTAGAATAGATGTTTATATAACTGATCCACCATTTCAAGATACTGGGAGCCTTATACACTCATTCTTTTATATCAATTCAATAAATTGTTAGGTGAAAACATCAATGATAGAATTGGATTGGTGGGACAATAAGTAGGGAAAGTGCAATTGAATCAGGCACACTTTAAGCTAGGAATCTGCCATACTACAAAATAGTGGTGGTAGATGACAAAATTGCAAGCTACTTTTAAAATAGTCAGTTAATGAATTAAAAATCATCTAAAAACTCAATCAAAGACTCTACTTAAAAGCACATTTCCTTGAAAATTAGCATTGCAAAGAAATGGAAAACATTTTCAAACCCACCAAGATAGTTAGCCCCTGTCCACTAATGGAAAAGAATTTTAGAATTACCATCTATTTTTTTTAGCAAATGAACTCTCACTCAATAAAAGTCAACATTCTTTCAGAATATTCTTTTCAGTATATGAGGTTAGTGATTGTTGGGTAAGGGGAAAAAACCCCAAATGACAGAGAGCAATAAGACAGAAAGCTAAGATCTTGCTGGCTTCAAGTCCCTTCTAGCCCCAGATTCCTGATATCTATACTCTGGTTTTAGTTTGGTCATTAACTGGCTGCATGACCTTGGACAACTCAGTTCCTTTCTTTATCCTTCATTGTTCTCATATCTTCTTTGTTCTTTTCATTTTGTTTGAGGCCTTATCATAGTCAGTAGTTACTATCTTTTGAATGTAAGAAACTTCTCATATATCTCCTAAAGAAAACTCACCTGCTCTGAAATTCCTTCTCCATAGCGAAGCAAAGTCACAAAATGCTCACAGTTGTTGACAAATATGTCATACTCCACCTCCTGTCCAATAACATACTCTGACCGTTGGATGACTTCTTCCACAGGGAGAGGGGGGTATGCTTCATCGTATTTATTGTTTATTCTATATGTGTCATTTCCTGCAACATCCTTCAGTAGCTGCATCTTCACCAGGGCCTTTCTGCTGAACACAGACTTGGAGCTTGTAAATGATGCAGGAATGCCATCTTCTACAAGGAGAATTCTAGTTAGCAAGACACAGTGACCCAGCCCAGTGAAATCCTATGCCATCGAATTCCAAGGCCATGTTTTTGGAAGTACCAGGATGACTAAATGCAGCTCTGTCCCAGACTTATCAGCAAACCAGAAACCACTTGATTTTACCATCCTTAAGCACTCATTCTGTAATTTATCCATAACACAATACCATACAAGTGAGACTATAAGAAAACTTTTTGAAAAATTTTATCTCCCCATAGAACAAATTCAGTGGGAAAACTCTACCCATTCTTGAGAAATAAGTTCTCTATCAATTGGTATTATTATTGGAGATCTTGGTACAAATTCCTAACATAGTACAGATAAGATCACCATCCACTTTCTTGATCTTTTCACCATCTGAACCCTTCAAGACTGGGTCTCTGGGTCTCAGCACAGTGTATTATAATTAGTAGGCGCATCCTAGTGTCTAAGCTGTACTCCTTAACCTCTCCTCCACTTTTTACACTTATTCTTTCAACTTGGCTTCAGTCTGGGTCCAATTTGAAACCTGTGTGGTACCTCAGTCCTTTAAGGGTCAGCTGCAGTCAGGCTGGGGCCCTGCTGTTGTCTTGCCAATTCCTTTGGCCAAGAGTCCTGTAACTGATCCTAACCTAGTAGGCGCTGTCCACTAGATGGGGCCCCATGCTATGCCCCATCCACCTCTTGGAGTGGCACATGTCCGCCAGCCACTCCATTTCACTGCCTCTGCTGGGAAGAATTTGCCTAGACTGGTAGGAACCTTTGCAACCTGCCCTGCCCACTGTCAGTATCTGAGCCTAAACAAATGATTCCTCACTGTTCAGCTCTAATAGCGGGCCATAGTACCTCTCCATCTGCCCAGGACGGCTATGCTTGGCCAGTGTTCAAGTGAATCATGAAGGGAAGGGTTGCTATATAATCAGCATTTAGACCTTTCTCTTTTAGTAATAATTAAAAGCAAACCTTCTTTTCCACTCCTCTTTTTTTTCTATCCTCCAAGCTCCTTTTCATTGGAGCAGCATTTCCAGCTAGTATCTTACACACTGAAAGTTCTTACACATTACAAGTTCTTACAGCATATACATCCTAGTTAGAATTACTAAACTTCTTTCAACTGGTCTAATGAAATCAACTTACAGAAGAGAAAATTGAAGTTTGGGGAGGTAAACTGGCTTGCAAAATATCAAAATATTCAGTAGTTAACAGAAACAGGAATTAAATTTCAGTCCACAGAATCAAAGGTCAGTGCTTTAATCTCAGAGCTTAAGACATGAAAATGAGGAAACAGCACCAAAATCTTACATTATTTTCCAGATATGAAAACTAGAAATAATGTAGAGAGTTGTATAAAGTTAATCACCAGACTCTGCAGAAACTAATAGCTAGCAGCTCTGTATTGTAAATGTCACTTTATTTGCCATTTCCATGGCCAGTTCTCTAGAGAAGAGGCAAATATCTCAAAATGTTTCAAAACCACTTCATTAAAAATTCTCATAAGTTCCCAAGACAGTAAGACTTGGGCCTATAAACACTTCTTTTTAAGGATATCTTGAAAAAAAAAAACATTCCTGGCTGTTTGTTATTTGCATACATTTTTTTTGCTAATAGATAAATCTGTGGTTTTTTTGTACATTTAGAAAACAGAAAAAAACCAATGTTAATATGTAAACATAAATCACCTATTATTCTGCCACCCAGAAACAACTACTATCATTATTCTGATGTACTTCCACTATGCCTTTAATTAACACATGTCTGTAAATGTGCATATATGTGTGCATTCTTGTATGTATAATTTCTTTGCAAACTGGGTATCATTACATATTGTATTCATCTGAAATTTTCACATAAATATCATACAAGATAATCTCTCATGCAATTAACATGGCCGGAAATATGATTTTTAATGGCTATTATAGTGGCTGTTGCTTTGATCTATCCAGCATCCCATTTCACCACTGCCTCTTTCTTTCTGCAAAAGATTCTGTAAAGGCCAATCATAATATCCCATTCTCCTGGGCACAGGACAGCCCAGCAATAGACACAAGCTTTACACTGGACCAATTAGAGCTGTTTTCCATGACTTTTCTAACTGCAATGGGCTGGGATTAGCTTTCTTTCCTGTTGGGTCACAAGAGGATGCTGATGGCTCTGAGCCCTACTTCTTAGGAAGACACAGCCTGGAGAATGAAAACAACAAACAGAAAATGCCGAGGCGAGACAGTCCTGACAATCATGTTCAAAGCCCTATATCCAGGCATCTGTGAGTCCAGCACCACCTCTACTCTTTCTGTAGTTTCCTCAGTGAAGCAAGGGATTTGTCTTTTTGCTTAAGCTAATTTGAGTTTGATTCCTGCTACTTGCAACTAAGGAATTCTATCAAATACAGGTACCAAATATTTTGTGGCTAAATCATAATTCATTTATTCCCCTATTGAACATTAAGCCATTGTCTATTAAACCATTATAAATGAGATAAAAGTGGATGCCCTTATATAGAAATGTTAGTCTACATCTCTATAAGTATTTCCCAAGAACAGATTCGTAGTAGTACAAGGTAAGAGCATACAAACTTTAAGACTCTTAGCACATACTGTTAAATTGCTCTCATGACTGATGCTATCAGCTTTTATTTCTATCAAAAATCTCCTTGTGTTCATTCATTATACCCTTATCAACACTGTTATCATCTTTTTAACTTTTGCTAGTGTGATAGGCATAAACCTGCCGTTTTATTTTACAATTCCTAGATGACTAAAAAATTGAAACCTTTAAAATTTGGTGTTGGCTTTTGCTTTTCTTCTTCTACAAACTGTTCACAATTCTTTGACCATTTGTTTGTAGGGATTTTGATATTTGCTGTCCCCTCACCCCAGAAACTCTTTCCCCCAATATTATCTACCTGGTTTCCTTACCTCTTCCAAGTTGTTCTTCAAATGTTACTTTCTTATGAGATTTCCCTGACCACCTTCTTTGAAACTGCAGCACCCCCAACACCCAGGACTTCCTACTCTGTCTATTTATTTTCTCCTTTTCACTCCTCTTTATCCTAACATTGCTCTCTGTGTTTTGTTCATGGTCTCTCTCTCCACTAGAATATTAGCTCTACATGCAGGCAGGAGTCTATGTACCCCCAGCATCTAGAACAGCATTTGCACATACTGGGTAATCTATAAACAGATGTTGAATGAATTGAAATAATCAATTTGTGTGATACATTAAAATGCTGACTCTTGTCGTGTGTGTGATATTTTCCCAACTGTTCTGCTTTTAAATTGTGTGTTTTTTAATCCAGAGGTTTTAAATATTATTGCTAATTGGGCTTTATGATATATTCAATGGCTTTTTGGTCTTAGACTCTTTCTCTAAATCTAGATCAGATCTATTTATCTACTTTCTATTTTTTTATTTTAATTTTTTAAATTTTATGATTTCATTCATCCTTTCTTCTTATGACAAGAAAACTAAATAGCTCCCTGGAGTCGCTGAACAAACCTTACCTAGGGGTGCTATGTTGATGACAAAACCATCACCCAAGTACAGTGCCCAGTGCTGATAGCCAGGACGAAGCACTTCAATCAAGTCCCCTGGCTGGGGGTTACCAGGATAGTTCAAACTAAAGCAATCATTAAACGCCATCTGCAAGGACAGACACAAAGAAGATATAACTGATATGACTTGCCAATAGAAAATCAGTTTAAGACTTCCATGGAGGTATAGGGATACAGAATTTATTGGGATTGTTTCTTACTAAAGACTTAGGCCCACACCACTGTCCTTTCTTTTGAATGATTCCGAAACTGAAATTATGTATGAGCAAGGGGATGAATGGAGAAAGACTTTGTCTGCTATTGCTTAATTTTTATATCAATTGCTTCTCATCCAGATCAGCCCTAGGACACCTTTATTATAATAAGCATTTTATAATTCTTTATTAAAATCCAGAAATTCTTGGATATTTTTTACACACATTTCAAAAATATTAATATGAAGCCCTTTTTGGACTAGAAAGGGGAAGTAAATTTATAATAATATCTGTTCTGCTATGTAAATGTCCCATCCACGACCATACTAAGAAGTATAATAAAGTGTCTATATGCTTGCACTTACTTGGCATGAAAAATTCAGGATTCAGCTGCAGAAGGAAAACTCTTTCAGCCTTTCATATACCAGCATAGTAAAATCAAAGAGCAGAGGTTGAACGCTAATATTCTGTGCAAAAAAATACTTTGTATTGCAAAACTCACTCCATCATTTAATTTAAGCAGATAATTTCCAGGCTCAGATGAGTGTCCAGCCAGACATTCAGGCATACTGTAGGATACAGGACATTTCTTCCTTTGGCCAAACTGAGCTGCAGGTCTAGCTACTCTGGCCTTAACCCACTAAGTGTGGGGAAATGCTCTTGTCATTGTGACAACACAAAGAACCATGCAGACTTCCACCACTTCCCTCCTGCCCTGCTCACACTGTCTGATTCCTTACTTACTGGTCCCAGAAGCAGTGCAAAGTGGTCACCATAGAAGGGGACAACTTGGAAGGCTGGGGAGTTCATCATATTGATGAATACGTCTGAAAAATCCAAGTTTGGTGAGCTTTTCTTCTTTTTAAATCAATACTTTTCAGAAAGAGCATGTTAGTATCTGATGGTTGATTTTTATGAAAGGTTAGATTTTCTATGTAAGGCACAGCAGGTAGTGACTCAGCAAGAGGAAGTTATGCACATTCATTGATCAAAAGGAGATGTCATGCTCTATCCATGCTGAATCTCTAATTGACAACAGAGCGTTCCTCATCATCTCTCACTCTAATAAAGACATGTACGCTCATTTACAAAATAAATCCAAGTGCCAGAAAGGGAAACTTCCAAATCATCTAAATTATAATTATAATAGCATAGGCTAAGGACTTGGGAATACAGACTATTATTTTTCTGGCACTCTAAAAATCTTTTTTAACAACAATTACTATTGGGAGGGTGTTTTCTCAAGTATCTGTATGCCATCTGTTGAAAACTTCAATCACCACACTGTCACAGAAATGTAGCCAAACGTAAGCTGCCCATCTGTTGGAAAATAACTATTAAAACAACTTTATGGAAACCATTAAGTCTAACCACCCTCTCAAATATGTTTGAGTCTTATTAATATGGAGTTCACAATTTGGCCATGTGGATACTAAAAGGAAAAACAGATAACATACTATGATATACACAAACACATTTCCCATGAATAGGAATTAGTGAGCACACACAGCTGCCTCCTAGAATTCAGACCTAGCCAAACTCACAATAAGGACCATTTGAATGGACAGCAACTGGTAATGTAACATGTTTTCTTCAAAGGCACTGTCTCATTTAACCTTATTTAATTTTTAAAAAATCGATGACCATTTCAGTTTATGTTATCATCCCATTTTACAGGAAAAATAATTGATAGTAACAAGTACCAACTTTTGGAAAATACCCACTGAAACCCTGATGTGATCAAATACAGTGGGGAAAGTAACTGGGCTCGGTGCCATAGATGCTGAGTTCTTCCCTCAAGTCTTCTATTTACTATTTGTCAGTTCTGTCAGTTTGAGCAAGTAATTCAAACTGAATCTCAGCTTCCCCATTTTGTAGACAGCTATAGAATGTGGGGTTGACTCGTTCATCTCAAAAAGCTGCTGCAAGTGATGCTTCATGAGTGCCAGAAGCTGCTGTGTTCTGTGGACTGTCTAGACAGGTGCCCAGGAACACAGAGGTAGCTGTTTGTAAAGGCTGGGCTATTGGTTCATGGCTTATGGGTGGTTTTAGTTCTTTATCCTTTCTTTCAGCCATGGTGTGATTTAAAAAAGAGAGATCAATGCTTTTTTTTTTTTAATGCGGAACACAGAAAAGGGCCAATATGTGGAAGATACATTAAGGCAATTTTTAGCTGTATATGAGGAAAATTGTTCTTTGAAGGTAACCCGACAATGGAAATGGAGCACCTTGTGCAGACAGCAGTCTTTGTCACTGGGAAATGCTGCGACACAGTCAGGATTGGTGACACTATGATTTCCATGGTGGGGTCAGGGTTAAGAAGGCCTTCCGTGGTCCCTTTCAATTCTAATGTTCTCTGTTTCCCGGGACTTGTGTGAGATGTCATCTTCAAATCAACACCATAAAGTAGATGTAAATGTTTCTCCCACTTTAAAGATGAGGCATTCATTCACAGCAGTTCAGGAGCTCACTCACCCAAAGTCACACAGCAAGGGCAGTCACATACCCAAAGTCACACAGAAAGGGCAGAACCCACACCTGGATCCCAATTAGCTTACCTTCCAGGTCAGGTTCCTAATCCTAACTGCTTCTCCCCATTCACACTGGTATTGCTGACATTTCTGCAGTGCCTCTTGCATGCTGCTAGACTGGTTAACAATTGTGAACTGATTATTATGATTACCGTTTTACAGATGAGGAAACTGGGATTCAGATGAGTTAAGGGTCAGACCTAAAGTCACCCAGGTAGTAAGTGACAGAACCAGAATTCAGTTCCAGGTCTGTCTTCTTATTTCAGACTGCATATTCCTTCTTTATACCACTCATTAACATTATTAACCAAAGGAATTGCTACTAAAAACATTTCACCCTTTCCCTCTTCTCAAATGCCCATTAATCAGAGAAGCTGCACAAGCACACAGAATATATATTTCATAAAACATACGGGAAGTTTTTTAACACTTGTAGACAGAACCAGTGAGTCTGAGAAGTGGAGCCTTGAGGAACCCCTCTTTTCTTGCAGAGGAAGTGTCAAGGTAGGGCTACAAGCATCTTGAAGGTGCCTGGACTACAGGCAAATGGCTATAATCTGTTTGGATAATTTGATATACATGGATTACATCTGCCCATTTCACTCAGGCACAAGTATGTAATATAGTGCTTCATGAGTATGAGAAAACACAGAACCAACTAAAGGTACATTCGTACATTCATAAACTCCTCTACTGCAACCTGTGTGGGCCACATTTAGGTAAAAGTACTTCATTTTAACAGTTAACCTGCACAGAATTGTCTGATGAGTTTATAATGAAGAGGAGGAGCATGAAGATAAATCAGTAACCTTTGTATAAGAAATTTCCCATTTCAACTGCCCAAACAGGCTGCCCTGTTTATAGCTCCATGTTGGTCCCTGGGGTTGCCTCCAAAGAAAGAACTGTACAGGTAAGGGCAGGCTGATTAACTGCTGCTCATGTCTATGAGGCCACCTGTGTTACAGGGCTACCAAGAGCATCTTTCCACAAACCACTCCCAAGAATGCTGTTGGAAGTCTTAAACACTATCGCGGGCTACTCTAGTCCAACAATATTCCAATTCAATTTGTACCCTTTCCCACTCCAGCTGCATTTTTCATCTGTAGTCCTGCCTGCTGAGGTGGTTCCATGAAGCCCTGTGCTCCCAAACTGGCTAATTCGCAGACCTCAGTGCTGCAAGAAACTGTACAGCTGAGGCTTCCACCCCTCTGCCAGATGACCCATCCTCAGCCACTGTGCTGTCATGTTCTGCACAGAATTCCTCCAAGGTTCCTCAGCACTGACTCCCCACCTTGCCCCCTCTATAATCTTGGCCTCCTTATTCATCCCTGCATTCTAGGAAAACCATACTGTTCACTATTCCTCACACTCATCTGGAGTTTGTTGCTAACACTGAACCTTCTACCTGGGACGTGCCGTGCTGCCCATTTCGAAGCGCCCCACTCTTAAAGACCCAGGTCAGACGCCAGCTCCTCCCCAGGGTCTTCCAGTCAGCCAGAAACGACGTCTCCTTCAGAGTTTCCACAGTGCGTGGTAACTAATGCCTATTGTGTTTCCTACACCTGAGTTGTTACTGGTGTCTAAGAAATCATCTCTTCTGCTCTGTATGGAGGACTGGTTCTTGTTTATCTATTCCTTCAGTTGCTAGCAGAGTGTCTGGCACAAAAAAACTCCCCAGCCCATGGTTGGTGAATGAAGGAACGAAAAGCCTACACCCAGGAAAGACAGACTAACTGGGTTCTTTCAGCGCATAAACTGTATTAAGAGTTCTGAATGCATAAGTAATACCACCATCCATATTCCCCAAATCTAATATTTTACAATAATAATTACTTGCAAACAATACCAGGTTTCTAGTCCTGCGTCTGCTGTGAGACTTGGGTACGTGAGTCTCTCCCTGTGAACTCAGGAATGCCCCCTCCCTACCCCGCCCCCGTATGTTAAAAAGAGGGTATGAATGAGTTAGATTAATTGATCGTTAGAGCTTCCGTTTTGACAGTTGGTTCAAGCAATGCTGTCTGGGGGCCTGGTCGTCCTCCCTCCTTATTCCCAGCACATCTCACGCTTAAGCTCAGGTCATCTTCCCCACCGGGCGCATCTGCGGGGTCCTGGGGCCGCTCTGGCCTCGCAGCTGCTGCCCCTCCTCTGGCGGCGGCGGGCCGACTCCACCTGCTCGCGGGAGATCACGGCCCCCGCCGCCCCGCCGCGCGCACGCCGGCGCCCTGGCACTGCTGCGCACGCTCGCGTTGCCGCCCACGCCCCGCGCTGGGCTCCGCGCCCCCAGTGGTCCCCCGCCACCGGCCGCGTTACGCCGCCGCTCCGCCCGCGCTCCCGCGCCGCAGCCCCTGCACGCGCGCGCAGCCCGGCACTGTCCCCAACGGATTACCCTCCTCCCGGCCCCCGCGCCAAACTTTATGGTACCAAGGGCTGTGCCAAGGCGCTGCGGTTCTGAAGTTAACTCGTCTTGCTGAGCCCAGGAACGATCGTCTTCATGCCCAGCTTTATTTTTAAACGCCCATGGCTGTCTTCCTGGAAGCCTCTGCTGGCCTGCCGGGCCTGAAAGCGGGTCAGTTAAGCCCTGCTCTGTCCCATGCACCCAAGTCATGCTCGTGTACACTCGTCAGGAGTGCTCCGACACCCTCTAGAAGTACACCCTCTTCGAGCGCTACAAAAATTCCTTTACACTGGGCAGTTCCTAGCTCGGGGCCTGGGAAAGCATCTCGGCCCGATTCAGGGGAGGTGGGAGTTAGGAGGGGCCTTAGAAAACCTCCGTCCTTCCCACCTCCCACACCTCTACACTTCATGGGCTTGTGACCCCTTCCTGTCGCCACCCTCCAGCCTAAGATCAGCTTGAGAGTGCGGGGTGGGGAAAGAGGCAACAAGGAGAAAGGAAGGGTGAGCCAGCGCCTAACCTCCAGGTACTGGTTTCCCCTGGTGGGAAATTTACCTGCCTCCGGATGGGAGGGGCCCTCCCGTAAAGACAGCGCTCCCTCAGGCAGCCCACTCCCTCTTCCCTAACCCTGCCCTGCCCTGCCCCTAACAGAGGTCTGGCTCTGCCTAGAGGAGCCGAGCGAGTCCCTTACTCAGCGTGACTTGGGTGCATGTGACAGAGCAGGGCTTAACTGACCCGCTTTCAGGCCCGGTAGGCCAGCAGAGGCTTCCAGGAAGACAGCCATGGGCGTTTAAAAATAAAGCTGGGCGTGAAGAGTACCCGTTTTCTCATTGCTAAAAAAGGGAGGCCAGAAATACTAACCAGCTAAGGAAGGCAGGCCTGGCAGGCTGCTGGCTAAGCGCACTTTTTGGAGCACCGCACAGGACTTCTCTTCAACAAGCCGTAACCTAGATTTTTACTCTGATGTAAATGGAATCCCAGCTAAAAGAAAGGAATTTTTCCTACCGCTTCAAAGGCTGAAATAGCTTGCGAATTCTATGTGTTTTGTCACAATGCATTAAGGACTCAAGAGATGCAGCTGCCTTTGTGAAGGAATCAGATTCTGTTTTGAAGGTTAAGGGTGAATGGGCCTGGGCTGAAACTGTGGGTCTGGCTTTGGCAACTTTGGAAATGTAGAGTACACAGAAAGATATTAAAGCCTGAGGGATCTCGCTATAATTTTTGTCAAAGTGGGAACTAGGACAGTTAGGTTATAGCTCAGTTTTTTCATGTTAATATTTGTCTTACATGTTCCCTATTTAATATATTTTTAGAGTTAGAGTTATAGATTCAATCAGATATGCCTTTCAATACCCATTTAATGTCTGAAAGAGCAAGCCATAAACATACATTTGCTTTATGTTCCCAAATTTCATCGGAGTCATCACTGAAGTGGTTCATGATTTTATACAGGAGAGTTTTATACTGTGAACATTTATAAAGCCACCCTGTTTATGAGCTAAATTTATTATGTTTGCCAGGTTAATCTGTTTTCTCTAATCGGACACTTAATCATCCAATCTCCTCCCTGCACTATGGATTCATGAATGTGAACCAAGGAGGGTTTCTCAGTCAGGGCAAAATGATAAATTACCTTTTCATTTGGGGTGGGGGATGGAGGCAGTGATATTTGTGATTAAATGCGTCATAATAGAATTAAACTGAAATAAATCTTATAATTTTACTTCCAGATCCCTGCCAGGTATAGATAAAATACATTTGCTTAAGAGTAAGTTCTGTTTGATGCCTGAATGGATTTGTAGAAGAAACAGAGAAAGCTTTGTAGTTCAAGAGAACTCCGAGTTCTCCCTTCCTGTCTCCCTTCCTTTCTATAGAGTAGAAAGCTAGTTCATCACTCAGTGGTACTCTGTGGATGAGCAGAGCAGAATTAAAATTTCCATTCAGAACGAATGAGGAAATAGCAGTAAAAACCAAAGTTTGTCTGAATCTAGAGCTGTAATCTGGGATCTCCAGGGCTGCATGTGGTATGTGATGGGAACAGATGAGAGATTACAACCAAATAACCAGTTCCCATTATTTTTGGCTATTATTAAGTGGAGCATCATGGATGGTGCTGTTGGTTGCTGCCTAATTGATTGAAAGGGTTGAAGCATATTGAAATAACCATAATGGAGATGATTTATCATATTTGTTGTTAAATGAATAAAGTCCACATTACAGTAAAAGCTCTATAAAGTAGCAAGTCATTAGTTGCCTTTTAACACATAGAGACTAAAACCAATTGGCACGTAATGTCAGACAGAGCCCTCAAGATCACCCTATTTTTTTGCACATATTTTGTAAAGAGCAAAGCACTTTCATATCCTTTCACTTACTTGATCCTCACAACAAACTCATGTCTACTCAGGTCCTGGCAGTTACTCTGAGGCCTGAGCTGGGGAGTGCCTTCACTCGGGGTCTGCAGGGGTAGGATGAGAGCAGACCTCTAAGTGGAAAGTTCTTCCTCTACCCAGACTCTCTCTTTCACTAGACAATAAAAGCAAAGTCTTTCTTTTAGATGAAAAATCTGCATGAACAAAAGATCTGTACAAATACAAGGTAAATGAGACCTAGTACAGATATGGTCTTATAAAGATCTTGTGGCCTTAACTGAGTGTTTGCTAAGATGATAAAAGAGGTTGTTGGCTACAGGAGCATAGTGAGATTAAGACCGTCATTCAAAACTTCTAACCCAATCCCCTAAATACAGACTATTAAAGAAAGCTTTTTTCTTGACTGAAACAGGCAATATTTCTGTTCAGACTGGATTTTTGAAAAATTGCTCGATCTTCTCCTTCCATCTGCTTTGTATCCCTTTGGTCAGTATGACTGGAACTAGGAATCTGTTTCCTACAGAGTCCTCATGTTGTACACATCCAGGCTGAGATCTCTCTGTGACTTCTGCTTCCCAGGGTTATGTGCATTTGCAATTACTAAACTTGGGACATTCAGCTGAACCATGTCTCTGGAACAGTTGAGGGGTTGGGTGGAGAAAAGAACAATTTAATGGAGCCCAGGTTAGAGATACAGAAACCTATCATCATGTGGCAAGGAAGGAAGGAAAGGAGTATGCTTTCTATGGAAGAAGTCCCTTGCACTCTGCCCGGGAAAAAGACAATGAATAGCCCTGGACAGTGAGTTGGAGTCTTGGGTTCTAATCCAAGTTCTGCCACTTGCTAATTGTGTGACATGGAACACATTCCTTAAACCTTTTAAGCCTCAGTTATATTTGTATGAAATGGGAGAAATAACATAGCTGCCATCTTCACAGATCTGTACAAAGGTCTTTTAAATATACAAAAAGCTTAATGTGTATAAGAGAATAAATTCAAAGTATGATTGGATGATAGATATACCAGAGTATCCTTGGAAATACACCTAAATATCACTATATTCAGAAAGAGAAATGGCTAACTATCTACATAATATTCCTATTCTGCTTTCCCTGTCTGCCTTTTTCTATTTTAAATTCAGAGCAAGTTGTCTTTTTATTAATTATGTAACATTTACATAGTATAAATACCTGACACCCAAAAGTGATACTGACAGTGTAGTTAAGCCATTATTGTTTTTTATTAGTCTAATAAATAAAAGTACTTCACTTAAGAGGCCACAAATATAAATGATTTCAGGGACTTTGCCCTAAGGGGAAGTTATACAGTGCATTTGGGAAAAGGTATTACTGACTTGGTTCTCTATAAAACGCTAAATTTCTACACAAAATCTTACAGCAAAAGTGTTTACGGGACTCTTGGTGACAAGAAAAGTGATAGTAAATGTGCCTGAGCACTAAAATTCCTGTATCCATGGAAACCTGTGAGGTTCTGTAAGCACACACGCATGCGGCCGATGTATTTATTGAAAGGCTGAGGCAGTGATCAGTGGGTTATATGCTGTAAAAAGCTAACAGATTGTTGGGAGCTGCTCAGCGCAGGCATGGATGTTTTCCTCTGCTAAATATAATTACAAAGAAATTCAGAAATATCAGACATTGTGGAGAAAAAAAGTTTACATGTTTAAATGTACTTACACCTCTCAGAATACAGTGTCTTTAAGTCAGATTTTTAACCAGAAAAGGCTTGAGAAACCATCAGTTTCAGCTCCCTGCTCCATGACATTGTTAGCTATGTTCAGAGCTCTTTAGATTTTTCCATATGTGCAGATCCAGATATTTCTCGAATGTTGGGAGAAAATGCCACAAGTTTCTATCAAGCTGATTATTCCTGGAAATGTGTTCCTGGTCAGCGTTTCCTAATGTATAATGACTTGAAAAGCAAAGAACATATAATATTGGAGGGAAAAATCATCTTAGTTAAAGGAAGTGTGTATATAACCAAGGACCAACATTTTAATAAAACAAAAGTGATATTATTCATGGAGGCATATTCACACAGTGCTCTATTTTTAAAACATATCACCTCATTTGATCCTTACATCAGTCTTAAGGGTTGTTATTATCCCCATCTTCCCTTCCTTTGCCAAGTCCTGGGTTCTTTCTCAAATATTATTCTAGATTTTTAATGGCTTAGAAACACATTGAAATGGAAAATTATCGAGTTCTTAAAAATACTTTGTGTTTTGTCCTCACAGAAGGTTTCTCTTTAAAAATATTTTCACGTTTGGTTCTCTAAAGATGTGCTGTCCAATATGGTAGCCTTTAACCACATGGGACTACCGAGCACTTGAAATGTAGCTTATATCACATGTTGAAATGATAATATTTTAATATATACTATTAAATAAAACATAGGACTTTAATTTCACCTGTTTCTTCTTATTTTTAATATGCTTGCTAAAATATTTAAAATTATATATGTGGCTAGCATTATATTTCTATTGGACAGCACTGCTGTCATGAAAGTGTCCAAAGCTTCCAAAAGGGGTCTATTTTTTATAAATCCTGGATACCAGACTCTCTCAGTCTTGCAGTTGGCCTGCCGTACTTTCCACCAGGATAATATTAGCAGCACTGACTGCTTTTAGTAGAAGACATGCCTTAAATTGTGGTTCTCTTTGTGGCCCATTTTTCTCTCATTTTCTCCTATGCAACTCTCCGTGGAAAAACCCAGTGTGCAAATCAATCCTCTTCTTTGTCTTTGCTTCCAAAGAGGCGATGAGGCGACGGGTCTGCCCCTGTGAAACCCCTTAAGCCCCACTCATGGAGGCCCCACAGTTTGCCAGGGAAAGCACCCCGATGCTAGACACAGTCTGAGAAGTACCTAGAAAGAGAGTGCTTCTCTGTGTTGAAACTGGCTCACTGCTGTTATTGAAAAATAGCTAAAGCTGTTTGTATCAATGTTCTGTATTATTATTGTAATCTGAACCCAGATGACAACCTGTGTTGTAATATCAATCAATGACTCAATAACTGGCAGTATGGCTTTTGTCACATCACTTAAGCCTCTGAGCCTCAGTTTTCTTCTATTCTATTTTTAATGGAGTTTAATAATTAAGTAAATTTTATAGATAAATCTTTGTCTAAAAGCTTATAATGATTCAAGACTCTAATGACTCAGTTTGAACTTGTAAACTAGGAAGTAAAGAACAAATGAAGAAATACAAGTTTTGGTTCTAGCTCTATCAGGAATACTTTGAGCTGCGAGTAAGGGAATGCCGCATTAATAGTGGATTAAACAAAAGGAGGTTATTTTTCTCATGTATTAAGAAGTTGAAAGTTAGGCTTTTGTTGGAATAAAACTGCATTGAACCCATCAGCAAATCCTGGTAGTTTGAACTTCAAAATATACCTAGAATCTAACCTTTCTTTCTTCTTCCACCACTTCCACCTGTGGCATCTCTCAAGATAATTTTCTGTCTCCCTGTCTCCCCCCTTGGTCTTCTTTAACATATTATATCCAACAATCATAAAAGATTTTTAAAGACCAGAAAGGTAAAGTTTAGGTACTATGGTTGCTTCCATGCTCAAAATTCCCAAAGATTCCTTGTATCCTCAGAGTGAAACCTCAAATCCCATAGCTTTCAAGCCTCCAAACCATCTGGGTGCCTGTGAATCCTGCTCGTCTCATTCCCTTTCTTTTCCCTGTTGCTCCCTCAATTCTGACCTTTCTGGTCTTCCTGCTGCTTAGGTCCTTTGCATATGCTGTTACCTAATCCTGAGGCCCTCCTTCCCACCCACCAAATATCTGTACAACTTGCTCTCTCACTTCCTTCCCAAATGTCACTTAATCAGACAGACCTTCCTTTATCCACCTACATAAGGTTTCACCTCCATCATTCTCCAGATCCCTTATCCTTCTTAATTTTTTTTATGACTATAGCTCTTAACTCTAGCTGGCATGTTATATGTTTATTATTGTCTGTCTTTCTTCCTACTAAAATGTAGTTCCCTGTAAGCAGGGACATTGTTTATTTTGTCATATGAATCCTCAGCACTAGTACAGTTCAGTAAACAGCTGTTGAATGAATACTGCAGCAACTGAACGCTATCAAGTCCTTCTGTCATTGTCTCCACAGTCCCCTTGGCCCCCTCCTCTGTGCTGCAAGATGGCTGCAGCGGCTCCCACCATCATGTCCTCAACCTTCTTCAGAAGTAGAAGGCAAAGAGGGCAGAATATTTTTCCTCCTGCACTTCTCTCTTAGGAGGCAAACAAATACCTCTCCTAGAATCTTCCAGCAGACTTCCTTTTATATTTTATTGATGAGAACTGGTCAATAAAATATAAAGGGCTACCGCTATCTGCAAGAAAGGCTAAGAAAGTCAATAGTTGGCTTTTCTAGCCTTTAGAGAGGGAAACAGACAAGGGAGGAAACTGATCAATAAAACCATCATGCCAATAAAATGCCGTAATTTAGTACACCCAGTTATATCACATGGCTGAGTAGGTATTTGGTAAAGCATGAGATCCAGAGGTACTCAATAGAGTGCTGTCACCCTGTAATGCTCCTATTTTTTTCACTCTTCACATCTTGAAAATGTAGCCATTTATATGACTTATCTTTCCTATTGAATTACTGTTTCATTAAATGAAAACATTTTCAAATAATTATGTGGAAAAATCACTTATGTAATCATATTAGAGAAGGTTGATAGGAGGGTATATCAAGAGGAGAACTGGGTAGACAGATGAAGGAAAATGGCCAAAAGACATGCATACCTCAGACTAGGAAAAAGGAGAAGAGCTGAGAAAAGGTCTGGCCTGCTGAGAGATTAATGCAGCTGTATTAGTGGGGGCTGAGGGTGGGATCTGGGGCAAGGACAGGAGCCAGAGGCAGTAGTTTCCTACTTGATTTCAAATCCTGATTCAATAAGATTTGTGAAAGAACCAAAACCAGGATTTTATGCAAGATGGGTACATCAGACACTCAGAATGTTGCATAGTAATTTATTTTTTTCTTTTAAATAATTTACCAAAGCTTGATTCTTGGCTGATGCTGTGGCCCATGACAGTGTCCTCCAAGTTCAAAGGGAGTCTGGAAAAGACACTAGGATTGGATACCCAAATAAACTCCCCTCTCCACATCTTTCGTGAGCTATCAATGGCTTAATCTATCAACCACACAGTGAAGAAATGTAGTTCAGGTCTGAAATGTGAGCAACAAATGAGAAGGTAACCTTACAGGATTCTGCATAGGGAGAAAGGAAGGAAGGAGAGCCTGTTACCTTTTCATCTTAAGTGTTCTGTGTCCCACGCCTCCAATTCTCTGGCACAAAAGAAACAAAGAGTGGCTGAGAATCCCAGAGCCTTAGAATCAGAAGTTCTAAAAGAATGAACCTTAAGATACCTGGGCCAGCACTACCAGATTTTCAGGTAAACCCTGTATGGTGCAACCACACAGATGTTGTATAATCCCACTGTTTTCTCCTATCACCATTGAAGGATTAAGGAGAACGTTTTGCATATTGTGATAACGTTTAGGATGACATATGAGGCAGACATTTTTAAATAAATGACATTCAAATACCTAGCCACTCAGATATTTTTCATAACCAAGCGTGGATAAGAAACAGGTAAAATAGAGTTAATGAAAATCACCACTGGCTGTGAAATCTTTTGTCATTTGTGACATCTGGGACAAGGATACAGACTTGTTGTCCCTGGTTCACATATAGTGCCTCTTACTACCAAATTACCAGGCTCCCCCATCTATTTGAAAATGGCCTCCAGTTCTTTCTGTTGAATTCTCAAAAGAGAAAATAACAAGAGATTGGACATTAAAGATGAACACATTGTCCTTGAGATAATTTGATTCTCCACCAAATTCTAGTGCTTGCCCTACATGAATCCCAGCCAGGCTGTGCCCTCAGAGATAAGAAAGACAGCTTGCCTGGTTTTGTGTTCCAGCCTGCCATGTGTAGCAGTGGACAGGGCAGGCCACTTAATCATTCTGTTCCCCAGTTTTCCCATCTCCTTTGAAGACCTACCTTTTTAGGTTAATGTGACAATGAAACTACTTAATTTTTTCATAATACCATGTAAAAGTTAGCTGTTACCATTATTGTTGCTACCCAAAGCAGACAGGTGGTCAGCGAGTGAACACTTGGAAGACCATGGTGGAAATGAAACTTTGACCAAGCAGATTTAAGGACAGAAGAAATATAAATATTTATTTCTAAGTAAAAAAGAATTGCCAAACCCATTAATAAGAAATTGTAGCATGCTGCTTATTTCAAATATGGAAGACACTGTCGTGTGTAAAATGGATCCCAGATGCCCAGTTCTCTCTGACTTGGTCTATATACATAAAACTTGACTCTTCACTGAATAACTGGGGAATTTAGCCAGCATCTAATCATTCAATCCAGGACTCTAAATCGTTGAAACCAAGATTTTAGCTCAAGTGACCTTTTTTCTTTCTGTGCCCGAACTATCGTTATCTGATGGATTCCATTACAACCATAGAACTGGTTGAACAGGTACCTTCTGGGCTACCTAGAGCAGCCTCCCTCTTTTTTTTTCAGCAAATCACTAATCTTTACACTTCCTAGGGCCACCTAAGCTCAGTTTCTTAATATTAAACTTTGAATAGTGATTTTTCTGTGGCTTATTGATGTAAGAAATATGAAGAACCATGGGGCTACTGATCCTTAATGTTTGTTTTATCCAGATAACCCTGTCAGCATAGAGGCCAGAACCTGGGATTTTGCATATCAAGGTCAGCAAGGTTATTTGCACTTGGCAAATGGGCCAGTGATGGACCCCAGGACACAGGCATAAAGTGTTATGGTTCTGCCAGGTTGCGGCAAAGCAGTCTTCCCAGGTTGGGGGAGGTATTCTGCAGAGCAAGGCCCAGTAATTTTTGAACTCCTGTTGAATGGTGTTATCAAGTTTTCTCATGAATATCCAGGTTGACCATTGGAGGTAACCTCTGGCTGTTGGAAATAGCACTAATAACTCCAGAATGCCTAGAAACTACTGGGGAAAAAAAGAGTGGAAGCAAATTTAAGGGAAAGGAAATATAGAAAGAGCTATGCTACCAATGAAGCATCCATTTTTTGCTGAGTTACTTTTTCCTGCCTTCCATCCCTGGCTGCCCCATCCCAGTTTGACTTCCACAGGGCAATGAGAATACTTCTAACGCACATCTGGTCATGCCACTCCCCTGATTAAATCCTTCTCTACCACTTGCAAGATGAAAGTATAAGTTCCTCAGCCTTTCCCTTTGCCCTTGATATCAGATCCCATTATACCTTTCAGACCTTACCTCCCACTTCTACCTCGCCCTTCCACCAGGCCACCCTCAGTCCCTGAGCCATATGTTCTAGCTATATTGAACTACTTAAAATTCCCTGACCATGACACATGTCATCTTGTCTCCACCTCCATTAGCCCCTCTTGCATCCTGTTTCAGTGGTAAAAGCTCCTTGTGTTTAAAGGCCCAATTCAAATGTCACTGCTTCAAAAGTGAACAGCATTTCCCTCCTTTCTTTTGTTGCACTTTATGCATAACTTTCTAAAACAATGCTTGTCATATATGCTTTTCTTTCTTCCTCAGTAGATCATGAGCATCTCAATATCAAAACTATTAATAGATTTGTAGTTATTCACATATTTGTCCCTAATACCTAACTCAGGATTGCAGGTGTCCTGTGGTTGTATAAATCTGGGAAAATGAAATTAAATGAACTTGCCTTTGTTTTACTCTCTGTCTCCCTACTATCATCTGGCACTTCTCGCCAGGAGTCATTTTGCTAATCACAAGTGCCAGGTCCCACTGCTCTAATACCGTGTTCCTGCAAGACCTCAGATAAGAATGAAAGCAAGGTGCATCTTACTAACTCCTTGAGGGCAAATGAAGGATGTTCTATTCAGGCTCTTCACCCAAAATTATAATCTGATAAAACAGCAACCCTGTCTCATCTGCTGTCATCAGTGCTGTTCCAGAGCCACTGCAAATTCAGCTTTCTGATGACTCAGAAACTGTTCAGCAGGCTTCCCGCTGATTTGCTTTCTGGCAGAGCTGGAAAGGTACCTGCTTGTAGTCAAAGCACCTGCATTCTGGTTTTGGCTCTGCACCCTGAAATTCATATGACGCTTAGATGTTTAGATGCTTAGATGTTTTCTTATGTGCAAAACAAGGAAAGTATTCCCTTCCCAGGCCCTACTGACCTTGCTGGATTATTACAAAGTTCCGAGGGTATCAAGAACTTGAAATCACTTCACAAAATAGATAATTCACCAGGGGAATGGAGGGTAGAGACATAGTATTATCTATACCTTAGCCCTGGCTGTCTTAGGTATTCCACAACTGTTTTCTTCAGGAAGATCAAACTAAATACAATGCCTGAATACATGTTTCATTACCCGGGTAAAAGACCAACCTGGTACATTTTCTAGGTAGTCCCCAAAGTATATTGACCAGTTGCCACCATGACTTATACATGAGACCACATGTCCAGACTCGGTTTAGTGACTGAAACTTGTTGCACATTGACTATGGGCCAAATAAAAGCCTTATCCTAGAAATACCTGTGAACCTATCAGTGAGGTGGCTAACTCACCTGTATGGACATTGGTGTTATAGCCCTTGACCCATGCAGTGGCTCAATGTCACCACACATAGACGAGGACATATAGTCTTACTCTGCTTAGAATAGGACTATAAATCTATTTTGATTAAAGTCTTTAAAAGTCATGTGGGACAAATGACAAAGGAAGCTGCTGTAGGGAATAATAATAACAGCTAACACTTAAAGCGTGGTCACCATGTACTAGGCACAATCCTCAGGGATTATCCTACATTCTCTGAACCCACAACTATCCTTTCAGGCAGGTTCCCCTGATAGCCCTTTTTGCAGTTAAGGAAAATGAAGTCACATAATACAAAGAGTAGAGAGAGGATTCTAATCCAACTCTGTCTGATTTGATTGCCTGGATGCTTAATCTCAGACAGGTCCTGGCCTATGTGAGGTCCACCAGCAGCTGCAATTTCCCTAAGTTTGTTGAGAGAGTCATTTGGGTAAAAAGTGTCAGGTGTACATTTATTCTGCATGATTTCTCTGTATAGTCCACTTGAATAAATTCAGGTGGGAGGAAGCAGAGTTATAGATGGTCATCTATATTTCAGATTATGATTATCATACAGTGGCTAATTGCTTACCCAAAAACCTTTCTCTACCTCTTTCTCAATAAAGGAGCCCCACTCTTATTTGAATTGGCAATATGCCCATCTAAAACTTATACTTCCCAGCCTTCCCGAATGCCATGTGTAGCTATGTAACCATGCTTTGAACAAAGAGATGATAACAGAAGAACTTCCCTGGAATCATTTTGTGGTATTTCCAGAAAAGAGAGATAATACAGCTGGAAGGTGCACCCTTCTTTCATTCTGCTTCTCTCTTTCTGTTATAAGAGTTACAGACATGGCTAATTGTTCCGGACCATGAATGACTTAGATGATGAAAGCCACATGCAGAGAGAGAGAAGGAACCTGAGTTTCTAATTATTTTTTGGAGCATTCATGTCAACATTGGAGAACCTACTCAACCTTCTCTTATATCAGAAGAATACATCCTGAGAGCTTAAGTAGATGTTATCTTGGTTTTCCTTTCATATGCACCCAAAACTAATCCTGAGAAGATTACCTGGAAATGGTCTGGTTTTGTCTCTGTTTCATAGATGTTTCACTTTAGATTATTACGCAACTATAAAAAAATAGTATAATTAATTACATTCCCTTTGCTTGGTTTTTAATAAAACTCCAAACAAGAAGTTTTAGATAGAAAAAGCAGAATTTATTGATTAAACTGAAATCTGGAGATCAATTTTTTTTTTGCTAGCTCCAATTAAAATAAACTAGCCAAGAGCTATTGGATTTGAATCCAACAAGGAGAAAGAGAAAGAACTCTTTTTCATCTTCAGTACTTTCCAAAATAGACATGTTAGGAGGTTTGTTTGTCTGTCCTTAGACTGTACATCACATGTACTTTCTGTGTTATTACAAATCACCTAGATCGCCCCCACCAAACCTAGTTCTGTAAAGTGACTACTGCAGCCCAAAATGTCCAGCTGGAATTTGTCTGGGTCTTGGATAAAACATGACATTTATAAAAACCAAGCACATTTCTGAGACATCTACTTTTGTTCTGTTTCAAAGCATTGTGGAATATATCGACTAAAAAGTGCTCTGAGGAGACTGGCTTCTGTCATGACAGCATGAGGAACTCCAGTGACCCACTCTCCAGTGATACTTGCCATCAATTTTTTTTTAACTAAAGCTTTTGGAATTGACCTTAAGAGCAAACAGCAAATGAAGAAATACCTTCTTGAGACTCAGTGAAAATTCAGTAAGATAGTTGACAGTATGTGGTATTTGAACCACATGTAGGCAGTTTGTTTCTGGCTACAAATTCTAACTTTGTTTTCCTATTCTTAAATTATGTTCAACTTAGGTAATAGGCATGACTTGGATGCAAGAATCTTAGAGCTTAATTAATGTTAATGTTCAAACGTAGCAAGCCCCCCTGCAAATAAAATTCCTAGCGTCACGACCAGCCACATAGGCACCCAGAAAATTACAGCGACCACCACCATCAGGGCACGGCCATCACCACCTCCCCCACCGCCCCAGGGCCTCGACGCTTCTCGGGGCCCCTCTTCTGCCTGGGTTGGCGTCCTTGAATCTGAATTTGTTTTAGTCGTTCCATAGTGCATGTATGTGAGTGTGTGCATGTTCGCGTGCCTGTTTGTCTCTATGTATGTGTTTATGTGTGAATTGAAAACTTCCTAAATCCTGTAGAGAAATAGTTAAGTTACAATTAAATAATCTCATCGAGGTAAATCTTACAGACGCCTATGATTAACTACCAAAGATATAATAACTTCGCTAAGAAGTTCCAGTGGGTTCCCAGACTGTTTAGCTGTCAAGTGTAATAGCTGTAAATGTCTATCTTTCAGTTACTTTTATTGCCAAATGATTGTGTTAGGTGTCTCTATGAGGCCTTAGCGTGATTTTCAGCTGCCTGTTAGAGAGAGAAATGTGGAAAATGGGGTTTTTCTCCCTATTAGAAATGTGAAATTAGGTAAGTTAGGATTGTCCATTTTGGAATATGGCACCCATGAGACTATTCATGTTCTACTTAAAATACCAAAGTATAAAAAAAAAAGCCACTAGTTAAGGAAGGCCCGAATTTCTCAGGACAAAGGATAAAGGTTAAAACTGGTAATATTCCCTCTTTCCCTCTTCTGATTTCCAAAACAAAGTGAAAACTTAATTGAAAGTTCCTATTAGGTATGTTTAGCTAAACAGGATTTTGTTGTGCTTGACTATCATTGTTCACCTAACTTGGGTATTGGAATAATGGTTTCTATTTTCTGAACTCAAAATTAAGTGCTGAGGGGGACTTCCGGGAAGATGGCGGTGTGAGCAGGGCGGCAGAAATCTCCTCCCAACACTATATTTAACTACAAAAACACAGAAAATATATCTACCCCTAAAAGAGAGACGAGAATACACAGGAAAGCACACAGCGTGCAGCTACACCCGAGAGGACTCAGCACCCCAAGAGGCGGTCTTAAAGAGCCCAGCTGACATACGTGGCAACTATCAGTGACCAATTATACAGCCATGAAAAGACAGAGGAATATGGTTCAGACCAAAATCAACCAGACAACCCCAGAGAGGGAGTCTGAAGGGATGGAAATGCACAGACTCCCTGAAAAAGAATTCAGAATAAAAGTCATAACCATGCTGTTGGACCTACAGAGAAATGTGCAAGAGCTGAGGGAGGAAGTGAGGGAAGTGAGGAAAGACAATACAGAAATCAGACAAGTGATCGACGGGCTTAACAGCAGAATGGATGAGATGCGAGAGACTGTTAATGGAATAGAAAACAGAGAACAGGAGTACAGAGCAGCTGAGGCAGAGAGAGATAAAAGGATTTCTAGGAATGAAAGAATATTAAGAGAACTGTGTGACCAATCCAAACGGAACAATATTCGCATTATAGGAGTACCAGAGGAAGAAGAGAGAGAAAAAGGGATAGAAAGTGTCTTTGAAGAAATAATTGCTGAAAACTTTCCCTCGCTGGGGAAGGAAGTAGTCTCGCAGTCCACCGAAGCTCATAGATCTCCCAACACAAGGGACCCAAGGAAGACAACACCAAGACACATAATAATTAAGATGGCAAAGATCAAAGATAAAGACAGGGTATTAAAGGCAGCTAGAGAGAGAAAAAAGATCACCTACAAAGGAAAACCTATCAGACTATCATCAGACTTCTCAACAGAAACCTTACAGGCCAGAAGAGAATGGCATGATATATTTAACGTTATGAAACAGAAGGGCCTCGAACCAAGAATATTGTATCCAGCACGATTATCATTTAAATATGATGGAGGGATTAAACAATTTCCAGATAAACGAAAGTTAAGAGAGTTTGCCTCTCATAAACCACCACTACAGGATATCTTAAATGGACTGCTCTAGATGGAAGCACACCTAAGGCTAAAAAGATGTCACCAGAGAAAAAAAAATCATAGCAAAGAAAGCAGACCATCCAAATACCAAATAAAGGCAAAGAATAAAACACCTATTATAGAAAGAATGGAGGAGGAGGAATAAGAAGGGAGAGAAAGAAAGAAACATCAGACTGTGTTTACAATAACTTAACAAGAAAGTTAAGTTAGATTGTTAGATAGTAAAGAAGCAACCCTTGAACCCTTGGTAACCACGAATCTAAAGCCAGCAATGGCAATAAGTACATACCTATCAATAATCACCCTAAATGTAAATGGACTGAATGCACCAATCAAAAGACACAGAGTAACAGAATGGATAAAAAAGCAAGACCCATCTATATGCTGCCTACAAGAAACTCACCTCAAATCCAAAGATATACACAGACTAAAAGTGAAGGGATGGAAAAAGATATTTCATGCAAACAACAAAGAGAAAAAAGCAGGTGTTGCAGTACTTGTATCAGACAAAATAGACTTCAAAACGAAGAAAGTAGCAAAAGATAAAGAAGGACATTACATAATGATAAAGGGGTCAGTCCAACAAGAAGATATAACCATTATAAATATATATGCACCCAACACAGGAGCGCCAGCATATGTGAGACAAATACTAACAGAATTAAAGGAGGAAATAGACAGCAATGCATTCATCTTAGGAGACTTCAACACACCACTCACTCCAGAGGACAGATCAACCAGACAGAAAATAAGTAAAGACACAGAGGCACTGAACAACACACTAGAACAGATGGACCTAACAGACATCTACAGAACTCTACACCCAAAAGCAACAGGATACACATTCTTCTCAAGTGCACATGGAACATTTTCCAGAATAGACAACATACTAGGCCACAAAAAGAACCTCAGTAATTTCAAAAATATTGAAATCCTACCAACCAACTTCTCAGATCACCAAGGTATAAAACTAGAAATAAATTTTAGAAAGAAATCAAAAAGGCTCACAAATACATGGAGACTTAACAACACTCTCCTAATTAATCAATGGGTTAACGACCAAATCAAAACAGAAATCAAAGAATATATGGAGACTAATGACAACAACAACACAAAGCCACAACTTCTGTGGGACGCAGCAAAGGCAGTTCTAAGAGGAAAGTATATTGCAATCCAGGCCTATTTAAAGAAGGAAGAACATTCCCAAATGAATAGTCTAAAGACACAATTACTGAAATTGGAAAAAGAAGAACAAATGAGGCCCAAAGTCACCAGAAGGAGGGACATAATAAAGATTAGAGAAGAAATAAATAAAATTGAGAAGAATAAAACAATAGAAAAAATCAATAAAACCAGGAGCTGGATCTTTGAAAAAATAAACAAAATAGACAAACCCCTAGCCAGACTCATTAAGAGAAAAAGAGAATCTACACACATAAACACAATCAGAAATGAGAAAGGAAAAATCACGACGGACCCCACAGAAATACAAAGAATCATAAGAGAATATTATGAGAATCTATATGCTAACAAGCTGGAAAACATAGAAGAAATGGACAACTTCTTAGAAAAATACAACCTTCCAAGACTGACCAAGCAAGAAACAGAAAAACTAAACAGACCAATCACCAGTGACGAAATCGAATTGGTAATCAAAAAACTACCCAAGAACAAAACCCCTGGGCCTGATGGATTCACCTCTGAATTCTACCAGACATATAGAGAAGAAATAACACCGATTCTCCTTAAAGTTTTCCAAAAAATAGAAGAGGAGGGAATACTTCCAAACTCATTCTATGAAGCCAGCATCACTCTAATACCAAAACCGGGCAAAGACCTCACCAAAAAAGAAAATTACAGACCAATATCCCTGATGAACGTAGATGCAAAAATACTCAACAAAATATTAGCAAACCGAATTCAAAAATACATCAAGAGGATCATACACCATGATCAAGTGGGATTCATCCCAGGGATGCAAGGATGGTACAACATTCGAAAATCCATCAACATCATCCACCACATCAACAAAAAGAAGAACAAAAACCACATGATCATCTCCATAGATGCTGAAAAAGCATTTGACAAAATTCAGCATCCATTCCTGATTAAAACTCTCAACAAAATGGGTATAGACGGCAAGTACCTCAACATCATAAAGGCTATATATGACAAACCCACAGCTAACATCATACTTAATGGCGAGACACTGAAAGCTTTTCATCTAAGATCGGGAACAAGACAAGGATGCCCACTCTCTCCACTGTTATTCAACATAGTACTGGAGGTCCTAGCCACAGCAATCAGACAAAACAAAGACATACAAGGCATCCAGATTGGTAAAGAAGAAGTCAAATTGTCACTATTTGCAGATGACATGATACTGTACATAAAAAACCCTAAAGATTCCATTCCAAAACTACTAGAACTAATATCTGAATTCAGCAAAGTTGCAGGATACAAAATTAACACACAGAAATCTGTTGCTTTCCTATACACTAATGATGAACTAACAGAAAGAGAAATCAGAAAAACAATTCCATTCACAATTGCATCAAAAAGAATAAAATACCTAGGAATAAACCTAACGAAGGAAGTGAAAGACCTGTACTCTGAAAACTACAAGACACTCCTAAGAGAAATTAAAGAGGACACTAACAAATGGAAATGCATCCCATGCTCTTGGCTAGGAAGAATAAATATTGTCAAAATGGCTATACTACCTAAAGCAATCTACAGATTCAATGCAATCCCTATCAAACTACCAACAGCTTTCTTCAATGAACTGGAACAAATAATTCTAAAATTCATATGGAACCACAAAAGACCCCGAATAGCCAAAGCAATCCTGAGAAGGAGGAATAAAACAGGGGGAATTACACTCCCTGACTTCAAGCTCTACTACAAAGCCACAGTAATCAAGACAATTTGGTATTGGCACAAAAACAGACCCACAGACCAGTGGAACAGAATAGAAAATCCAAACATTAACCCAAACATATACAGTCAATTAATATTTGATAAAAGTGCCTTGGATATACAATGGGAGATGACAGCCTCTTCAGCAGCTGGTGTTGGAAAAACTGGACAGCTACATGTAAGAGAATGAAACTGGACTACTGTCTAGCCCCATACACAAAGGTAAACTCAAGGTGGATCAAAGACCTGAATGTAAGTCATGAAACCATAAAACTCTTAGAAAAAAACATAGGCAAAAATCTCTGGACATAAACATGAGCAACTTCTTCATGAACATATCTCCCCGGGCAAGGGAAACAAAAGCAAAAATGAACAAGTGGGACTATATCAAGCTGAAAAGCTTCTGTACAGCAAAGGACACCATCAGTAGAACAAAAAGACATCCTACAGTATGGGAGAATATATTCATAAAAAACGTATCTGATAAAGGGTTGACATCCAAAATATATAAAGAACTCATGCACCTTAACAAACAGAAAGCAAAAAATCCAATTAAGAAATGGGCAGAGGACATGAATAGACACTTCTCCAAAGAAAAATTCAGATGGCCAACAGGCACATGAAAAGATGCTCCACATCGCTAATCATCAGAGAAATGCAGATTAAAACCACAATGAGATATCACCTCACACCAGTGAGGATGGCCAACATCCAAAACACAAACAACAACAAATGTTGGCGAGGATGTGGAGAAAAGGGAACCCTCCTACACTGCTGGTGGGACTGCAAATTAGTTCAACCATTGTGGAAAGCAGTATGGAGGTTCCTCAAAAAACTCAAAATAGAAATACCATTTGACCCAGGAATTCCACTCCTAGGAATTTACCCTAAGAATGCAGCAGCCCAATTTGAAAAGGACAGATGCACCCCTATGTTTATTGCAGCACTATTTACAATAGCCAAGAAATGGAAGCAACCTAAGTGTCCATCAGTAGATGAATGGATAAAGAAGATGTGGTACATATACACAATGGAATATTATTCAGCCATAAGAAGAAAACAAATCCTACCATTTGCAACAACATGGATGGAGCTAGAGGGTATTATGCTCAGTGAAATAAGCCAAGCCGAAAAAGACAAGTATCAAATGATTTCACTCATATGTGGAGTATAAGAACAAAGAAAAAAACTGAAGTAACAAAACAGCAGCAGACTCACAGAACCCAAGAACGGACTAATAGTTACCAAAGGGAAAGGGACTGGGGAAAATGGGCAGGAAGGGAGGGATAAGAGGGAAAAAGAGGCATTACGATTAGCAGATGTAATGTTGGGGGGGCACGGGGAGGGCAGTACAACTCAGAGAAGACAAGTAGTGATTCTATAGCATCTCACTACACTGATGGACAGTGACTGTAATGGGGTTGGTGGGGGGGACCTAATGAAGGGGTAGTTTAATAATCGTAATATTGCACATGTAATTGTAAATTAATGATAATAAAATAAATTATATTAAATAAAAAAAAATTAAGTGTTGACTAACTTCACATTGAATTAATCATCAATGCAAATTTTATTAAAATGCTGATATAAAATGTTCATTTTGACTGATTTTGAGAGGGAGGAAAAATTCAAATTATTCATTTAAATATTCAAAAGAGAAGGCAGTGTGAAAATGTGTATGACGAAAGTCAACTGACTCTAATATGCCAAAATGAATTCCTCCATTTAATCATTAGCAGCATCTTGTACAGGGACATAAAGAAGAAAGTATTCCATTGTTAAGAGTAATGGATATTATATTTTACTGAACTTAAATATTGTACTAATGAGTAATAATTGACCACAATTATTCTGTTAGTTGTAATTAAACAGTAATAGCAAAGAAGTACCTCACCTCTAAGGACTATTGTTTACTTCTTTAATTTCCAAATAGTACTAGTTTTACCGTCAAATATGCTATAAGAGAAGAGAAAAGGAAGACATTTTTCTATCTTGTTTAGATTGCCTGAAATATGGAACTGGAAATTTTGTACCTTAATTTAATTTTAAAAGTTAAAGTGCTAAATCGTGGACCATTTAGATGTTGTTTTACTGTGATTCAACCATAAATTTGCTGTTTTTCTTGAACAAATCAATGAAATGTTCTGTATTCTGGATTTTTTAATTGAAAGACTGAGACTGATCATGTTGAACACTCCTACAGATTGTTTTAAAAATTAGTACCAATTCTAAGTGGCTTCTTTTGGAGGTAGAAAGAAAAATAATTTTTTAAAATTTAATTTCAACCACTTCTGCGTTCTAGGGAAACAATAGGACTTAGGGGGAAAAAATGCTCTTTCATTAATGAAAAACACATTAATGATTAATGGATCTTTAGTTACAAAGAAGGCCCAGGTTAGTGTTGGGAGAAATGGGCAGTAAATTAGTCTGCATAACAAAATAAAAGACAGGAAAGCTTTCCTACTAGGGATGAAGAGGTAGGGTAGGAATGATATGAGAGGAAGTGATCCTTTGTTGAAAGGCACAGCTAAAGAATTTTAGAATAGCAATAACTAATATTGAAGTTTCAGTAGGAATCATTCTAGCCAAACCTTCAGTGGAAATTGGTTACACAGAACTTTCCATTTCTTGTTCTTTGGGGAGCAAAGGAGAGGAGACTGTGGTCACATTTTGTGAACAAAAGATGGCAGAGAAGGCTGAAGAATCTGAAAGAGACATCGAAGTAACAGAGAATTGAGCAGAAGTTTGAAATAGCAGATAATAGACAAGCCCCAGTAATTCTTTGTTCTTGCAGTTAAATGAGATTGTGTTCAAGTTTTCTTTCTTTTGGGGCAGGAGATAATAATAATAATAGCAACAAGAACAAGAACTGTCATTTACTGAATGCTTGAAATGTGGCAGATATCCTTCTAAGTTCTTTTCAAATATAATCTTATTGAATTCTCACAGCAAACCCCTGAAGATTTATAATTATCTGCCTTTCATGGATGAATAAACTATGCACATAGAGGTGTTGGGATTGATTCTCCATGGGTCTCTCATGTTTCTGTCCATCTTGTGAGCAGAGAGACACTTACTTTCAAGACTGTCTTTCAAGGATGTTTGTATAGAAAACAGGCTTGGAAAATAGAGATAGTGTCTCCCTCAGTGCAAAAGGCAGGTTTGGTTTTTGTCCAGTATAATAAAGGTGACATGTCTTTTCAGGGCAAAGCCTCATCAGGCCTACTCCCCATTGTAAAAGATTTGGGTTCCCTGTACTAGAGGCTCCTCCCCTATAACACACCTCACAGTGCATGCAGGCATGTCTTGGCCCCTTCTCATCACCCTGTAAGAACTGGGCTCAGGGAATGGGCACAAAATCTGACACTGACTAACTCCTGTTGCCATGAGACATAAAGTCCTTTGTCTCTGACTCATGAGTCTCACATCTTAGGCTAGGGTCTAAGAAACTGTGGTAGAAAACATGTTAACTTAAAAGAAGGTAAAAATCTCAGACTCCTCACAGTTCTGACAAGAGGGTAACTTGTCCAAGGCCTCTCAGCTAAAAACTGTGGAGCCTGGAACTGGACAAGCCCAGGTAGTTGTATCCCCTGTCACAGACTTTCCCTCACCATGCTATATTAGAAGAAATGGGGCTCCTAGTGATCAGAAACAGGAGGATAAAACTAAAATGTGTGTTATATTACACAAAAGTTAATAAAAAAATATGTTTCTGTAGTAAGACAGTTCAGCGGTATTTGCTATATGCACCCATTGTAATCATGGTCAAATGCAGAGTGAACAAAGGTATATAAAATCATTGGCATAATTTAAGACAAAAATGCTATCTCATCCTCACCTTTACAAACTCCCAATTCTCTACTCTTATAATTCTGCAAAGATATGATTTAAAACACTGTATCTTCTATAAAGCCCTTCTTATTCTCTCAGTAAAAAATAGTGTTACATTTCTCTTAATTCAGAAACATTTTGCATTTCTTTCTAGAGTCAGCCCTGCAGAGTGGTTAAGAACATTGCCTCTGGAGCCACACTAACTTGATTCCATTGTTGGCTCTGCCACATCTTAGCTACATAACCTTGGGCAATACATGTAAACTCATTGTGTCTCAGTTTCTTCACCAATAAAATAGAATTTTGACAGCAGTTCACAGGTACAGACATGATAAAGTGAATGTATCTGTGTATTACTACATCCCCATAGTTTAAAAAGAAAAACATAATTTCTGTGAGAATACTTCAGCTTTTTGGGGGGGCAGGTTGAAACCCATAATATAAAAGCCCTGTTCTTTAGAGATTAAATGAGTTCTGTATACTACCCGACATGTCATTAAGTTCTCAATAAATGACTGCTATCAGTATCCATCTGTTAAGACCCTTTTTAATTCTGCCTGGCTTCATGGCTATTTGTATATTACCTGAATGTCTCAGGCTTCAGCAAACAGTGAGTATAAATTTAGTCCCATTTATTCTGCCAAATATCAGTGACTTTGACTCTCTTCTTGATTTTTCAGAAATATAACTGGAAAATCACTGCCCTGTTTCAATTATCTTCAAAGCTGTTCTCATATTTCCATAGTCACATCTTAATTAGAAATCACCCCCTCAATCAGTCTGAGTCCAGCAATTCCTCAGTGGTGTCACTAGGAGCTGGGACTCTGCACCCACCAATATCATTACTATCATGTAGGAACTGCTGGAGCTGGGGAGCTACCACCCAGTGTCGGTGGGATGGCAATAGCTCAACCACAGAGATCCACGCTCTCACCCACATGAACTGAAAAGGGCAACATGCCTGCTGTGTGATATTTGGGCAGAGAAGAGACCCTTAACAAGTTTACTTTCACACTTCAAGTGCTTCAGGCTTTATAGATATAATAACTCTCTCCCCTGTGCATATGCATAAGGTCAACAAAATGGGAGCAAGATGAGTTCTGTTCTCACCAACACACAATTGCCAGGGCTGCCAGTCTCCTCTGACTGTTGCTAAGTCTGGTTCCTGTGATACACTCTCTTTTCCCTTATGGTAACTGTTTTCCAGTGGTACATTTTGTCTCTCTGTAGTGTCTGGCATGTATGTCTGAATCCAGATGGTACAGAGAATTCAAGGTCCCAAAGAGGCCACCAGCCTCTCTAATTCAATGAGTATAAATAGGCATATAAGGATACTTTCAGAAAGGCTGAACTTACTTAAAAAAACTGACGATACCAAGTGTTGGCCAGGATGTGGAGCAACTGGAACTCTCATACATTGCAGGTGAAAATGCAAAATGGTACAGCCATTCTGGAAAACAGGTTGGTGGTTTCTTAAAGAGTTAAACATCTACCTATCACATGATCCAGCAATTTCAGTCCCTGGTATTTACTCAAGATAAATGAAAGTATTTGTCCACAGAAATAAAGACTTGCACATGAATGTCCATAGCTTTATTTGTAATAGCCAAAAATTGGAAACAATGCAAATTTCCAACAATAGATGAATGGAAAAACAAATAGGTATATATGTATATTATATTATTTTATTTAGTGCAATGTTACTTAGTGATAAAAAGGAGTGAACTGTTCATACATACAGCAATGTAGATGGATCTCAAAATAATTATGCTGAGTGACAAAAACCCATCAAAAAAGTGTGATGGTTCCACTTACATAAAATCATAGAAAATGCAATGTAATCTATAGTGACAGAAAAAAAGTCAGTGTATTCCTGGGGATTGGAGAATGGGTTCAAGGAGGAGTGAGAGGGAGGAATTACTAAGGGCATCAGCAAAGTTTGCAAGGTTGTGGATATTTCATCATCTTGACTGTGGTGATGTATTCATGGATGCATACATATGTCAAAACGTAGGGTTAAACTTAAGCACATGTGGTTTATTGTCTGTCAATCATACCTCAATAAAACTATTTTGAAAAATGGATACATAGAAATGTGACAGCTAAACTTCTCCAGAAACATCTGAGTTTTCTCCCCAAGTACCAAATCAAAATATCCTGTTTAACGTCCATTACTTAGTTCTTAGGAGACTAGAAGTCAGCTCATTAAGGCAGATGTGGCCCTACTTAACTTTGTGTTCCCCATGAACCTTAGCACAGTATTCTGTAAACAACACAGGCACTAAATATATGCACATGAAATAAGTGGAGAATGAGTTAACTAACTGAAAAATCATCAACCTTAACAGTCTTCACACAACTGTCCTTTATGTGTAGCTCTGCAATTGCTAACTTCCTTGTCTCCAGGGTAAATTCCTTCTTTTGACAAGCCAATACATCTCCCTCCAGATTATCAGGCAACCAATCTTCGTTTGAGGATGATGTATGAGTATAAAAGACGCAATTTATAAAAGAATCCAAGGAGTGCTATTTTTTTCTCTTCAAACTGAGCATTGAGGTTGCCTCTTCTGTGTCTTTTCAGCAGCGTTAAAATTTAGAATTGTGTTTTAATACTTACTGGATTCAGTTGATAAAGTGTCTATTAACGTATTTCTGAATGTAAATGGAAAAGTATCTATAAATAAGAGAAAAGCTCTGGACCAGGATGTGGGAGCCTGTAGTTCTAATCCTGAGTCTGATAGTTACTAGCTGTTTGAACCTAGATAAATCACCACCATTCTTGGGCTTAGTTTTCCATTCTCAAAACAAAGGAATGAGGCAAAACTGCTCTTGGAGTTTTCCTATGCCAACAGTCTGTGATTTTGTGATTCCAGGAAGGATTAAGGTGTTAAACGGGCCAGGGGTTAAATGGCCTCTTTACGAGAGGGAAGAAAATCAGGTAGGCAGGCGACGGATTAAATGGAGGAGGAGAGGGTTAAACTTATGGTGAGCATTTCTACTTTTAGAAAACTCTTCTACATAGGTGGGAGCATTTAGGACGAAGTTCTTGTCGCTGATCTGTCTACTTGGAGTATACCTCTCATATTATGTTATACCTCCTCCAGGGAACATAGTTCTCTAGTTTTGTGTCCCATGTACTTGCTGTGGATAGATTGTGTAATGAAAAATGTATGATGGTTTCATTTAGAAGAAAGCATGAGCCACACATTCAGCAACTTTTCTGTACGTGTTTCATATCCAGGGACACCCAGCAAAGATTTGGCATAATCTATGTTCAGTCACTGTCAGAGACTGGACTTGCATTTTCTGCCCCTGTTTCTACTTGGCAAGAGTCCTTTTTGTGCTGATGCCAAATGAGATGCAATCTCCAGAAGAGTGATTGACTGCCAGGTGCACGAGTGATTAAGCCAGTGCAACTGAGGATTACCCCATCTCCATAATGGAAGAAGAAAAGCACGCATTTTCTATGAGGACACTGTAGCTTTCTTTAGCTCTGCAGCTCATGACATAAATACCCTGGTGTTAAAGATAAGCAATAATAACCAGTGTATATATACTGAGTAAACTGGATTCCTTCATGGAAGTAGAAAATGGGGAAAATACACAAGTTACCCTCAGGACTCAGAGTCAAACCTTAATTGTAAGAAATTAAAGCATAATGTTTATTTGTAAAGACCTCTTTACTAGTGATGTCTTTCCTATGCTGTGTTTATTTAGTTAAATAAATATGATGTGTGTATAACCCAGTCTATCTCAAATTTTCTCCAGCTTAAAGCCTATCTGTGTTTGGGGAAAAATAAAAAACAAATCTGTCTCTGAAAGTTTTGAGAAATACTCTAAGTGTTTGCTAAAGACTTGAAAAAGAGAAAAATAATTGAATGAGACAATACAGAGCAAAGCTTCCTGAAATCTTTCCCCACCTGTTCCCCCAAGTCCCATTTACCTTCTGCCCAAAGGGAGACAATCCCAAGTCCCATCTCACCTCTCTAAGGCCAGGATCTCTTGGTGATCTGTGGTCCTTTCTGTCCATTCTGGGATAGCACCTGTGGTTGGGAATGTAGAAAAGGCAAGTCCCTGCCATCCCACCCCTAGCCCCCTACACAGGGAGGGACCTGGAGGGAGAATCCAAATAAAGCTCCCTTTTGGGAAAAGGAAATATGACCAACTCAGGAGGCAGTGGTCCATGGCAATGGTGAGGTACTGATGGGTGGGTCTTGGGAATAACTCTTCTGTAATGGAGGAAATTCATAAGAAACTTGTTGCTGGTTTCTGGGAGGAACAATTCCCGAGTCGGTTGTTTTCTATGACCCCCAGCTCAGCCCGCTGGGAAGTTATAAGCTTAAAGATTTTTAAAGTTAAGAGTGTTTAAGGCAAGACTCACAGTTTCTTTTAGCAATGCGTTTTCCTCAAAAATAGTAGGCTTCTTTCTGATCTGTTCATTGCCTGTCAATTCCATGGGCCAATGACCATACCCTACGTCCAGTGCTCCCACCGGCTGTATTTCTTGATTTTCTCACACCTATGCTGAATTCTGTCAAACTAATATCCTCCTGAAGCACATCTGAAACAGTAGGCCTGGGCAGGAAGGGGACACCCCTCATGTGACCCACGCTGCAGGGCTGAGCTTCTTCATTAAGTCGACAGGTTCTTATAAACCTCTCTGCTCACAGCCTTTATATTTCTTACTGTTTGGAGTCCAGAAGCAGTGGGTTTTTCAGACCCAAATATTTGGATTCCTACTTTTTATTTGTACTTTCAAAGCAGACAATCCTTCCATACTCTTATTTCTTTATAATACCTTGCTAAATGCACTAACGCACAAAATGCACACACAAACATTCTGGCTTTTTCTAACCTATTCCCCTAAAAGTACAGATTTAGAAGACACTTGTTCTGGCTCCAGGTTACTCGAGGTGACAATATTACTAAAGTTTTTCACCATGTAACATGGGTTGTCTTTCCTGCCTCTAATATCTGGTTCCTTCCCAGAAGATGCCTGAACACTGACCCAAACCCGAACATTTAAAAATTTTGTTATAGCAGAGTTCCACTTCTGGAATCAATTATGGTTAGTGTTGGAGAAATAATCCAATCTTTCCAACAAAAACACCCTTCTATACCAATATAGGAGAGAAAGAGGGAGAGAGAGAACACAATTTATTCTCGAGTAAGCATTAACAGATTTAAGCATAAGGTAGAAAAAATGACTACCAAGTCTGGGCAGAATTTCACTCAGATTTGTACAATAAAGTGGTAGAAAGAGCAACTAAAACTTCTTTTATCCCCTTCAGAGACAAAGCAGCTGAAGCTCGTGACAGTCTGTGTTGATTCTGTACGAGGCCACCGAGCTCATTACAAAGGCACAGTGTTACGTAAACAGAGGTTCTTTGGCTCATGACCTTGGAGATATCTCTATATTATAAAAACTAGAGACTGGGCATAATGCCTAGTGAGATTTATCTTCATTCCAAAGATTAGAGCAAAACCTCAGAATTATTATGTCTCTAAGGAATCCTAAGAAAATGGTCTCTTTGCCCTTTATCGATGGAGAAAATAATTTTCATTTACCCGTACATCATTTAGGGTCATGATAATAAATGTACCTAATGTAAACAATGACTCTGAAACAGGAGTTTGTTTCTTGTTCAGATAATAGTCCAAAGCAGGTGTTTCCGGTCTGCATGTCAGCTCTCCTCCACACAGTCATCAGACGACCAAGCTCGCAATGCACCTGCTGTCTTCAACATGTGATTTACAAGGTCACCCTGGAGGTTGCCATCCCAGTTAGCCATAAAGGACAAAGGGCATGGAGGAGGTGTTCCTGTTTCTTTAAAGCCTTTGCCTAGAAACAATACCCACCACTTGTGTTCACATCCAATTCAGTCATATGGACACACTTATCTGTTAAAGAGTCTGGGTAATGTGGTCAAACTCTGCCCAGGAAAATTAATTGCCAGAGGAAATTAATTTGGTAAGTAGCCACCTCTGCCACAGACATTAGACAAAACAATATGAAAGCTGGGCTGTATGACCCGTGGATGGGTTGAAAGGCAGTGCCATTCTAGTGCTCACTTTCCCAATCCCTGGCACAGCCTCCTGACCTATCTGGCTCACTCCTCCTAGGGTTACAGAATCTGGCAAAATTTCTCATAAATGTCGTTACTACAACAGTCCCTTTGGTGCTGAGTTCCTCTGCTTGTTTGAAAGAAATCAGGCTTGATGTGGATAAGCATAGTGCTGAGGGTCACTGAAGAATGCTTAATACCTGTTCTAAATGGGTCTGTTCTAAATCAATGGTCAGGGTTCGTAAGGGCTTAGATTCTCTGGCCAAGCCTGCTTCTACTTCAGTTACCAGCCTTGGCCCATGGTGAGGCACATTATTTTTCTTTGCCAGCCTTTTAGAGGCCTTTACACTTGAAAGTGCCTACTGCTTACCCTCAGGCATTCATTCTAGCATAAGAACATTGACAGCAAGAGCCTTGCCTGTCTTGGCACATCATAGAAGCTTCTCAGTCACAGCTACTGAAACACTTTGTTTGGAGATACGCATGGCTACCAGTCTATTCCATCAGTTCCCACAGCTGTCTTCTTTCTCACTTGTATAACCATATATCCTTATTTTCTTTGTTTTAGTGCTTTAATATCTGAAGTCTTGCTGACATTGGAAAGACTGCTTCTCACAGGGTTAGCCGATTCCTAGAGAGAGACGACAACTCACACCCATAGTTTTTGAATGAAAAGCAACCAATCCAGAGCCCAGCACATTTCCAACCACCTCCTTTATTAAGCTCTCATACTCCTGGCCACACTACCCAACTGCTCTAATCATCCCAAGTCCAGTGAAGTATTCAGGAAACTCCAGAAACAGAACCAACAGGAAATACGTGTGTTGAAAGAAAGAGAGATTTATTTTATTTTAAGGAATTGGCTAATACAATTATGGAGGCTTGGCAAATCCAAAATCTTCAGGGCAGGCTGCCAGGCTGGAGATTCAGGAAAGAAATGCAGTTTGAGTCCAAAAGCAGTCTTCTGGAAGGATTCCTTCCTGTCCAGGGGAGGTCAGTCTTTATGCTCTTCAAGCCTCAACTGATTCGACTAGACCCACCCACATTATGGAAGATAATCTGCTTTACTCAAAATCCAGTGATGGAAACTTTAATGTCACCCAAAAACTACCTTCATAGAAACATCCAGAATAATGTTTGACCAAATATCTGGGCATAACGGCCCAGCCATGTTGAAATTAACTATGACAGCCAGGTAACAGATAACTAGGAATAGCACCTAAGCCCCAGAGCTCACTGAAATTATTCAGACTAGCTAATCTTCAACCTGCTTGCCATAATTCACCCATTTCTTCCCACAGAAACCACAACAAAGTCTCCTGCCCACATTTTCCCATCACTCCCTCTGCCTCCTAACTGGCCCTAGTTGTTCTCCATGTTGGCCCCTTTGCATGACACTCTGTTCCTCTTGCTCCTAGGGATCTATGAATAAAACAAACTTCCTCCTTCATGACAGTCATTTCCATGTCAGATACACTGAAAACATCACTGATATTTTTCATGATGAAAATTTTATTCCTGGAAAACCGTCTCAGATTCTGGAATTAAAAATCAACATTTCTGTCATTGATTGAATGCCTTTCACCTCCTTACCTTAATGTGTTAGGTCTTGCCCCTGAGCCTCTTACCTTCTAACTTAGTGCTGTCTGGTACTGTTGGAGTGGCATTGTTTAATTTCCTCAGTTCTTGTCCCCACCACAACAAAGAATTGAACGGCAGAAACACAGTAGTGAAGCAGAGTAAAAGTTTTATTAAAGTTACACACTTAGAAAGTACGGGCGAACTCAGAGAGAGGAGCGCACCTAAGGGTTTAGAGTCTGGGGTTTTATAGGTGGTTGAGGATTTTCAGGACAAATGGTCCCAGAATGTTCATCTTTGATAAGACATTAAGTTTCTTTTTTTAACTTAACACAAGAAATTGACTGCTTTGATTCCTTTCCAGGATATCAGCTTCTGCCTGGAAGCATATCAATCGAGACTGTCTGCCCTGACTCCAAGGGCAGAGCCACCATCCATTTGATTAAAATGCAATCTTAGCTTTAAGATAGAATTCTTCCTGAATAAGCGGGGCCTTTGAGCAGGCTAAAGTAAATCTTACAATGGTATGTTCTAATTGGCGCAGTGAAAACATAGACTATGCTGAGATACTTTTTTTTATCTGGGAGTATTTAAACTCTAGGCCAAGTTCCTCCTGGCCTTCTGAGCTTTCTATTTTTAACTGGTTAACTCTTTGAGTTCCTTCTAGTGGGCTTTCCTGACCCTATTCTCTTTCCACCGCATTCATATCTATTTTCCTGCCTAACAGTACCACTTTAAGGTCAAAACCAACCACTGTGTGCTTCTCCTTCTTCGAGAAGAGTCACCCGTTAGGCCTAAGCACACCCCTATTCAGTCATGAAGCCATATTAAAGACTTCATCCCCTGTACCTTTCAAATATAATTAACTAATTCTCCCAATGGCCTAGCTGTAGAAAGAGCTCTATTGAGGTAGAATTCAGACTTCATCTTCATCCTTTCAAGTCCAAACTTATGTTTTTGATTACCAATAGGTTGGCAGGACAGCACTTTTTGCTGCACTTGAACCTGAAAAATTGGCCCTTACCAACACAAGGCCATCAGCTCTCTATCTCTTCAGCTCTTTATGACAATTCAGGATACATGTTGTTGTCTATCCACAGTATGTACATTCATCATTTATACAACTGAACTATGTCTTGGTCATTCCTTACCTACCCAGTCAATCTAGCTACCACTTGAAATGGAAGCTCTATTGTTATTTTACATTCTCCAGTGCCAGCTCTGTATTTATTCTCTGTGTTATCTTCCCTGCCACATGACCTGGGAAGCTCTGACTGCAAACCTAAGCTCCCTTACAGACTGACTTCTGTTTGTGTAGTGGAAGGCACTAGCAGAAGAGAGAAGGGTAAAAAAAAAGGGCTGGATATTTCTTCTCCCATCCCTCCTGCTTCACCAGAGCATTGCTGAGAGTTGGCTGCAAGTCACCAAAATTACTTTCTGGAGGGCAGCCGTTCTTGTAGTGCTCCAGTTCTCAATGGCTTCCAGTAAAAATAACAACATGTCAAGATACCAAAGCCCAATAAAGTCCCTAAACATGATCTTGAGTTTTTTTGGTAGCTTGCATGGGCATATTTAAAACTCACAAGTATTTGGAATAGTTACTTTTAGATTAAGATGGTCCTGGGAGGCCTAAAGACCTATGTATTCCTCATTTCAAATATCCTGGGATACTATCAAAAAGGTATATTTTAGGTACTCTGCTTCCTGATAGCCAAGAATCTCTCTTAATAATGTTAAATACTCTCACCAAAGTGACATACTTTGTTAGTACTAATGCCCCATCCCTAGCTTTCATCCATCATACTCCCTTTATCAAAAAGATTTACTTTTACAGAATGGCTAGTTATCTGATCTCTGACTACTCCCCTTTGATTTAACTTCTTGTTTTAGGTAGTGTTCTCCAAGCTTGGACCTTACACTCATACGAACCTGCCCATCTGTATTTCTCCTAGGCCAAGGACAACCTGAAGTGGTCAATGAGGTCCTAGAATATTGCAAATAATAGGACTGGCTAATCAACCCAGACACGGCAGTTGTTGCCTACAGTAACACATCCTGCTACTCTATACAGACACCCTTTTTGAAAATAAGTATTGATTCTGCCCCCAAATTCCCTATGTCAAGAACCACCACCTCCTCAATAGCAAGAGAATTCCTGGAGCAGCCTGATAATATTTAAGAGGACATAGAAGATCCTCTCCCTTGTGCCAAAGAATAGGGAATGTGCCAGCAAGGAATCTAGGATGGGGGGTGATACACAAGAGCTCTTGCATCTGCTAAACCTGGAGGACTATGAACCCAAGTCTTTCAAATCAATACACGTAATCAACCCTGTGGTTTTACAGTTTGCAACTCCAGCCTCTCTCCTTTATTATTTTTGTCCACCTTGTTCTCACCACTTTGGGCTCCATCTGGCCAGTCAAGACTCTGTTCTGCACATCTCCTTGATCCCAGAATCTAAGGTGGGTCACTTCTGGACTCTTGCCAAAACCATGTTCAGCCTCAGGACTTTGAGGTCCTGAATGGGATGAATGTATGGGTAGAACATGTACTCTGAAACTTAGTGCCTCCCCAAACTGCTGGGATGAATCTGAAGGAGGGTTTTGGGAATGATTTGGGAATGAGAGTGTCTCCCTCATAACTGACTCTGTAAAAAAGAGCCAGGACCTTTATAAGCCCTCCCAAGATAGACACATCATGTCTAATGAGACAGCAATATCTCTTTCCAGTAAGTACCCTGAACTGTTCACTTTTTTCTAAGCAGTAGCCTCCAATCCCATATTAAGATGTTGATTCTGGTTCCCACTTGATGATATATTTGGCCTTTTCTCTCTATCACACTGAACTCGGCCTTCTGATGGAAAGTTATGCCTCGCTCCATCCTTTCCTTCTCAGGGGAGAAACTCCCTCAGTATAAACTCAAATAGACTCTGCACCTGGGGGCAGTTCTGCAAGGAGCTAGGGGTATTAGATACTCTGATAGCTCCTACTAAATAACTTCCACTCTTCTCCCTTCTCTCTTATATCCTAGTCATCCATCCATCCATCCACTTTTGCAATCACCCACTCAAAATTTTTAAGAATTGCTATGTGCCAAAGACTGTTAGACTCTTAGAATAAGACAAGGTCTACATCCTCAAGGCTACAACATGGTGATGGAAAACAACTTTAAAAAAAAAAGAAACATTTCAGAAAATGTGGCACAGGCTATAATAAGAGGTCTGAACAGCATGTGCGGGGGCTTGCTGGTGACCAGCTGCCTTCCTTCCCAACTCCTTCATTTCTATGACTCCTCTGTGACCCTTTACATCCCCCTCCTCCAACACAGTCTGCAACCCTTGAGACTGCTAATTCGCACCACTGCCAACATGCCTCCTTCTATTTTCCCATCTTTTCTCTCTTTTCCTTGCATATGAAGTGAGACCCCACAAGAAGATCTATTAAAATGTGTTAGTCCTTCCATGGGAAAAGCTTTAAACCAGATTTTAGTGGCTGAATCTCAGTGAGGAAAATTTGTGTCAGGATAATGATAGATACATATACTGCCTATTGTCGAAGAGCAGATGAAGTGAAATGCCTGCTGTAATCGCTCTCTTTTGGAAATTACATGGGAAGTAGGACAAAGTGATATACCTACTCTACTGGCCCAGCACCATGAATATCAAAATGTTTATGAAAAGGAAAATACCAAAAAGAGATATATGCTACACTCCCACACACTATAAAAAAAGACTTGGACTAAAGTGCTAGAGACAGAAATAAAAAGCAAATACATGTGCCTACATAATCAGAGCCACTTAATATGAACGTTCAAGCAGGTGTCAGAGTTCCTGGCCAGACCAGGCAGGCTCACAGCCCTTCACCCTGGGGTCCTAGTATTTGGTGCCTGCGCGACTCTTGTCAGGCTATCTAAGAGTACTGATCAGAAAATTCTTTTAGTTGTTTATTCAACTTTTCATTCATTCAGCAAACATTCCTGAAGCACCCACTGTATGCTAGCTACTCTGCTTGGGCTGGAGTGTCCTGCAAGATGTCATCTGGGCCCTTTTGGAGCTTGTGTTCTATCTAGTAGCCACTATGAATACCTGGAGGCAGGCAAAGTTAGAGGGCAGTGCAATGGAATGTTAGTAGTTCTAACATTTACCCTCGCTGTGCTACGTACGAAGAGCTTTACTTACTTTCATTCACTTAATTCTCATCCACACCTAGGATTAAGGTTACTTACTTCCCCTTGTTTACTTTTGTTAAATTTATTATCCCTATCTCACAGAGGAGGAAACTGAAGGTCGGAGGAATTGAGCCACTTGCCCCAGATCACACGGTGAGTGGCAGTCTTTGCGGAGGTCTGTGAGACTAACCACTATCCTTTATGAAAGTTCCAAAATGAGAAAGTTGCACACAATCACCAAATGAGGGAAAAGCACATCTCTGCCTTCTTTTCTGAAGCAAAGAGGTGAGCTGGTAAGGGTCGGAAGGAATGATGGGTGACCCCACCTAAGCCCCATAACTAGTGAGTCAGAGTAATACATAAAAAATGGGCATCAGGCCCCTGCATCTTCCTCACAGTTTCCTTCACATACCGTGTGCCCTGACCTGCCTCATGTTACATTTTCTACTGTGTTCCTCCTCTTCCTTGCATTAGGCATTGTCTCCTTTCCCCTGTGCAGACTTGGCTTGACCCTTAGGCCTGGCAACTAAAATCAGAATGACTTATTTTTTTTTCTCCTGGTTTCATTTAGGAATTCAAAAACCTTTTGTTCTGGTTCTCTGCAGAAGTCCCTTGTATCTTTGGGGAGAAAGTCTCTCCTGCCTTATAATCTTCTACTACCAGTAGGAAACTAACAGAGAATAAAGTTCCAGGAGAAAAGCCACCACCTTTGTCACTTGACAAGAACTAAAATGTGAAGTTTTGACAGATGACGATTGCGATCAGGGGAATTATTTAAGCCGTGAAGGCCAAACTTGGAGGGTAAGAATTTTTTATAGGAGTAAAGCTAAAATGAACCTACAAATTGCTGGACAGCCACATTTTCCATTGTTTTTCAAAACACAACTCTCCTACTCCCAGAGAGGCAATGCTTTACACAAATGACATTCTCATCACTTGTCAGTCAATGTAGTGTTACTCAACGAGTTCCGTAGAATGGAAGGGCTGAGCTAGAAGGAGACTCTGAGGTCATCACTTCCAAAAAACTCATTGTCCTCTTGGAGAAACTGAGGTCCAGAAAAAGGCACTGCCTGGCAGAGGGCAGTGGAAGACCCAAACTGCACTCTGGGCCTCGAATCTCAGTAAGTCATCCCCGAGTCTGTTACCTCTCTGCCATTTCCACGCAGTCCTTAGACGCGCGGCAGCAGGGAGCTGCCCCCAACCAGCCATGCGCATGTGTTGACTGTGTTGCTGGAGGATGAGGATTGCTCTGTAAGAAACACTTACAATAACTTTTTATATATAATAATCATTACAATAATAATTATTAATGGTAAAGAGGACATCCAGCAGCTGTTGCTGCTCCTACTTGAAGGTTCATCATTCCTATGTCTTTCGTGACATCTCATTTATCAAACAGCATGATAAGATGATGACTTCACAGAATGAAAAATGCCTTTTCCATTTGGGAAAACAATGTCAAAATGAAATACATGTTTTCATGACACATGATTTCACTTCTCCCTTTAAAATTCTCCTGTTTTCATAATACATAAAATATTGAAAGGCCACAACTACAAACTTACCCTTGGGAATCTATGTGAATGTACACATATATCTCCATATATTTCTTGAGGACTTCCTGGAATAATTTTGGATGGAAGGGTAATTAGAGAAAGAAAGAAGCAGCTAAGCTTACTTTCCATCTAAAAAGTAATTTTAAAGATAGTCGTAATTATGATTGCTTTTTAACTAGGCATGTAAGTTTTTAATAAAATTAATAAGTATCAACTACAGAGCAGCATACCCAAAAAGTGGTCCATTGTCTAGTACTCCTTTAAGACAGTCTGTTAAAAATGGATTCTGTGATCACATGAATTTGAAATAACATAGTCCCTTGAAAATTTACAATCCCTATTAGCTTTTTATGGTTCTGAGGTATCCTGCTGTCAAGACAAATGCATTTCCCAAGCTATTTTAACACAGAATCATTTTAATTTTTCATAGAACACATTTTGGAAATACATATTTTGATAACACTTTTTAAGAGATCAATAAAAAGTATTGAAAAAATTATGAATACATTTAAAACAGTGGAGTAAAAGCAAGAAAACTAGTCTGCTTCTGGTACTGACAGGTCTAAACTCATGCTTTAAACAAATACAGAAGTGGGCATAATATATGAAGTCACTGTCTTCAGACATTGGTCAGCAAACAGCTCAGAAATGTGACTCCTAAAAGAAGAAAACCCGCAGTAAGGGAGCCCCATGGTGTCTGGCTGTCCTTTAGCCTGGGGCACTGTCCTGATGAGTCCAGGTAGGGGAAGTCCAAGCAGAGCAGTTTTACTCAGCTGAGGAGCAGGGATTAGATTTGGGGGTGGCTGCTGGGACCTGATTGTCAGGGTACCAGAGGAGGGACTTGCACCGAGAAGGAGAGCCAGAAACCTACACAAGGGTCCTCTTGTATTCAGCCAAATACAATACTTATGCCCTGTGGGGAGCTCAGTGAGGTCTCAGGAAAAAGCTACTGGGCAGTGTGAACTGATGGGAGGATGTGGACTTCCCACAGGGCTGGGAGACTTAGAGCTCAACTGCACCGAGCAAGGAGTCCTGGTGCAGCATGGGCGCTTTCCACAGAGAGCCAGCAAACCTCCAGCTTTCAGCTAAGTTGAACTTAGTTCTGAAAGCCACAAACCTTTCCCCACTCTTAGCAACCAGGAATCTCATTCGACTTTTGGAACATCCCTCTCACTCTCTGTTTTCCACAGCAATGTCCCCTCTCCCATCTGATCCCCACCCACCCCACCTTGTTATGTCTGTCTCTGTGTTCATGAACAGAGAGATAAAACTTCATTCCTGCAAGAAGAATCCACGGGCTACAGTGGCCTTTGAACTAAGAGCGGCACTAGACCTCATCCTATCACAGCTTAAAAACAAGCTTCAAAGGGATGTAGCAGATCTAACAGTCAATTATTTCTGCCATAACAAAATTCATCTCCCCTTCCAGCAAGAAAAATATCCAACTTTCAAAAATGGAGCATTTCTAATATCTGGCTTAAAATAATAATAATGACTATGATTAGCACACATAATGTAGGTGGGGTCATGGGGAAGGCAGTATAGCATGGAGAAGACAAGTAGTGACTCTGTGGCATCTGACTACACTGATGACAGTGACTGCACTGGCGTGCAGGGGGGACTTGATAATATGGGTAAATTTTGTAACCACAATGTTGCTCATGTGAAACCTTCATAAGATTGTATATCAATGATACCTTAATAAAAAAAATAATAATGATGATGACAACTAGGTATTTTTCTTTGAAAAGCAAAATGTGTGGGACCCGTAAAAGGGAATGGTGGTGGGGGTAGGGGTCAACTGGAACAGAACTTAGAGGTGACCTACGTTCTGGAATTAGCAAACAAGTGCTTGACACAGCTTTTACACACAATTTATAGATTTAAAGGAAAATAGACATAAGTGAACAAGTGGAAATAAACTGAAAAACACAATACCTGAAATAAAACCAAGAAGCCCCCAGTAAGCATACAAATAACTTATGCAAATATTCTTTTCAAAGATATTTTCTTATAAAAATATCTAGTCATTAATTTCTTTCTATAATAAAGTTTTCAGTTCGGTAGTTGAACTTTGCAGATTCTGAGGGTTTAAAAGAACCCCAGAGCAGTAAAAAAAATTCTATAAGCTGTGACTGAAAAAGACATAGAAATTATATCTAGATATAAAAATTAGAACTCATTTGTTATAAATGATTCATTAGCTGGTTTAGCTATGGAGAGTCAAAAAGAAATTTCCTTAGTGAAAAAGAATGAGAGGCAATATTTCAAAATTAAAATATGATGCAATTTCAAAACTAAAATATGATGCAAGAGCAAGTCATAGGTAAAGATGGTCACACACAGAAAAGCAATTTTATATAATTTCATCTTCAATCAAAACCAGTTGTTCACATTGTCAGGAGACACTTGATTCTCTAGATTTGATCTTTCTGTATTTACCTGCAAGACAGCATGGCAGAGTCCCAAGTTTTGCAGAGTAGCTTCTGTCAGAACTCTTATAAAATCCTCTAGATCCTAGGTCACGAAGGTCAAACGGGTATTGCTCAATGGTATGTGTGTGGTGTGTGTGTGTGCATGTGTGTGCATGTATGAAGAGAAGGTGTATCCTGTATCTTGTGGATTCTCCTTGCAGGAATGAAGTTCTGTTTCTATTCCTGAACACAGAGGCTGACATCACAAGGGGGAGGGTGGGGGGAAAACTGTGGTCTAGCCTTAAAGGGGTAGGATCTTAGCAGTGACAGGATTTATAATCACCAACACATAGTAACAATAAAAAGATTTCTGGTTGGTTTAATATTGTTTTAAAATTCCTCCACTGCTCAACCTCTGCCACTACACCACATACATATGACACACACCACTGTCTGAATATGTTGCTTGTTACCTTCACAGGCCATCCTTTATTTTACCAGACATTAAATAATCAATTGGAATATAGTGCTGTTAAACTCTGTACTCTACAGTGGACTTCATTAAGTGACTGGATTTACCCCAGGGGCTTTAATCTGTATTACATGGACCTAGTTTTAATTTTGCTCAACAGATAAAATGTTGCCATGCACTGACTCTGAATATGGTTTTATAGAAAAATATGGTAAATTTAATAATGTTATATTTATATAGAAACTAAAGTATTTTTTAAATTTGCCTCATTTACATCTCTTACAGACATAGGCAGACTATTTTCATTTGACACATGATGAAACTAAAGCCCAGAAGTGATTGTCTAAAGTAATTAGACTCGTCTCTCCTACAGCCCAACTTTTTTTCTTTTTACCAACTAGGCTACATCATTTATATGTCTACTGAAGTTAATTACCCCATTTAATAAGAGACTATGAAGAAGGCATTTTGTAAATTTAGATTTTTACCTTTAACATTCCCATTTAACCAGTAGGAAAGCCAAAGCTCAGGAATGTTAATCAACTGGCAGAAGATAGATGGTTCGATGTTAGCACAGGGCCTGGAATGCAGGGGCTGCTTTCTGTCCATGGCACCATGACCAGCCTGGGCTCTGGCCTCTTAAAGAATCGTCAGTTCCTGTAAGTCCTAGATGAAAGAGAATTTTACACCAGGGATAAGCAAAGTCATAAGATAGACATTATAAATGAGATCTTCCAGTGTCTTTCCTTTGCGGTATCTTAGATCCAGCTGCAGTTCATTGCTCCAGGGCAAGAGGTTAAACTCTACACCAAAACAAAGGTTTAGCAACTCAACCCAGAAGTGTCCCTTGAGTGGCTGAATGACTGGCCCACCAAGTTTGGCTGCCTTTGTGGCAGGAGTAGTAAAGTGATGTGATCTGGAGGCAAAGAAGGTGTCAGGGCAGAGAGACCGTTGTGAGTAGTGGACGGGCCCACGTGTCCTGAGGGCTTCAGGGCTGTAGAGAGGAGGTGCATTAGGTAAACTATGATAGGCGTGAGAGCAGAGCTAATGTTCCATTCCCATATGGTTAAGACTCTGGAAAGAGATCTCTTGGTGGGCTGAATTTCCTGTATCAACATGTCAAAATAAATTTGGCAACACAATTAGATAGCAAGAGGCCTTGATACTTAGTTTGCCTAAGCAGCTCTAAATTCTCATTTAAAATACACTACATGATTCTACTTAGGTGCTAAGCACTTTAAGATGATCTGAAGAAGCCCAGAGGCCCATGAGGCCAGAGGCTTATTATAGATGTAGACCTGTGTTACCTTCTAGAGAGAAGTCTCAGAAATGACTGATTTGCAAGGCAGATGACTTGCCACAGGGCCATGTAGCAAGCAAGGGGAGGGGAAGCTCCACAGGAGAAGCTAGACTGCCTGTGCCAGAGGCCAGATAGAAGACACAGAAGAGGCTTAGAAAGGTTTAAATGCCAGCAAGAGTAAGGAAAGGTGGAGACAGCCAGGGAGCATCACTAGGCTTAAGCAAGCCCAGAGTGGGAGCTCAGATGACAGGAGACATTAGCTGTGACCAGTGACAAGCCACAATGCCTCGGAGACCAGAGGAGCCCGCAGATAGTCCCAGGAAGCCACGTGGATCTGACGATTCACCTGCCTCCCTCAGTATCAAGATGTCACCTAAGCGGCTCCAGTCCATTCACAGAAGCACTTCACTCACAGGCACCCGGACAACCTTAGAGGAGCAGAAGGAAGCGAGAGGCAGGCAGAGTATTTTGCCTTCAGTAGAACATTATCTGAAGGGACTATTTAAATCACTACAGCAGATTAGGATTTTTTAAAATAAGTTAAACTTTACAAAAGAGTTGCACATATAGTGCAAAAATTACCCTCCCACCTGACCTACTTGAGGATAAGCTGCTGACATGATACTTTTTAACTTCCAAATACTTTAACATGTCCCATTTCCCCCAAATAAGAAAATTCTCCCTCATGACCACAGCACAACCATTAAAATTAGTAAACTTACATTGATAAATTGTTTCTATTTCATCCTTAGGCTTCATTCAAATGTCACCAATTGTCACAATAATATCCTTTAGAGCAAAAGGAGTCAGTTCAGAGTCGCAGGATATCTGTCTCTTTCAATATTTCTGTTTGGATCATTTTCATGGCCTTGAAGCTTTTGAAGAGTACAGTCTAGTTATTTGGTGGAATAAATCCCGGGTTTAGGTGTCCTCATAGTTAGGTCCAGTGATCCGTCTCTGGCGGGAATATCACGGGAGTGATGCTGTGTCCTCGCCGTGTCCGGTCATTCAGTCTGTTCCCTGACTGCGGGCGCTCACTTTGATCAGCTATTAAAGTCTGCCAGATTTTCCCACGGGAAAGGTACACTTTCCCCCTTCGTAATTAGTAGGCATTTTGCAGGGACATTTATTGTGGAAATTTCCTGTTCTTCCCCACACTTCCAGTTTATTCATTTGTCAACTCCTAGCTTCCTATTTTCTCCCATAATCCTTTGCTATCATTATTTTTTGACATCCTGTGCCATCTTTGATGAGCCCCTATCTTCTTTGAGCCCTTCTTCAGCCTTCTGGCAAAAGACACTCCAGGCTCTGACTGACCCTACCCAGCTCAGCCCCACTAAATGGCTTCAGGACTGAAATATTCAGGAGGGGAAGAGAAGGGAAAAGGTAGAGCTTACAGAATTTCAAGCTCAAGCAAACAAGTAAATTTCTGTCCTCTTTGCTTCCTATCCAATGTGTGGGACTTAAATGGAGACAGAATCCATGGCTTCCCCGCTGCTAATACGAGTGGAAGAGTGAGGGAATGTAAACCCTGGTTACGTATTGATTGCCAGGGAGGGAGACCTGTGTTCAGACTCCCTGACTTTGTCAGTTCCTGGCTTGATTACTCATGTCCATTACCTTTGGTTCATTCCTCTACACCACTTTGCCACAAATTTGTGAAACAGAGCAGTACCACGGACCTGTTTGGAGAGCCTCACTAATGGAAGCACTGGTGACATTTTAATACTTTTCTAATATCAGCTGGGGAAAGCAGCACAAAAGGGAAGGTAAACTGGAGGAGTCCATGAAAGGTCAACAAGCCCAAAACTCTAGAGTCTGGAGGAAAACAAACAATGGGAGCAAAACTTGTCCAGGACCTAAAGGAGACCAGGGCTTGAGAAGCTTAAGGGCAAGGGGAGTGTGGCCTCAGCCTTGCTGCTGTTTCCTGGAGATCATGAGCTGGGTGGCAACACTCAGCACTTCTTACTGTCAAAGGGGCTGCTTTGTCGTATGAAAATACAACCTGGAGATAATGATTTTTTAATATTTTTTCCCCTCTGGATAATGGTATTTTGCAAAATATTCATTTTCCAGCCTTTTACATTTCTGATATGTTAGAATGTTTACTAAATATGTATTATTTTATAGTCAGAAAAAATGCAGACATGTAAGAAATAGAAATGGTAAAATAATGGATGAAGAACTAGGTCATTTCATTAAAATATATTTTTTCTTCTTCTTCTTTTCTGAAGTATAATACTACACTTGGTACAATGTGCAAATCTTAAGTGTAGAGCTGGGAGAAATTTCCATTCCAGCAGCCACCCTCCAGGTTAAGTTAGAGCCTCTCTATTACCTAGGAGAGTCTTCATGAACCTCTCCAGCCCAGGCCCTGCAGCTGTAAACCAGCCCTGTGACTCACATCACGTAGATTAAGTCAGGAAGCTGGCTCCCGCTGTGACTTGACCATTAATGCACAGGGCCAACCTATTAAGTTCCTCTTCCACTGTGTGTCTCAGCAAACAGGCTAAATGACCTTTATGGGCCTTTCAGTTCTACTCTTCCAGGACAGAAATCATAAGGTATTTCCCCCAAGGGTCTGAGGAAATGAGCAGGAAGAATTATCTCCCAACTTCTAGGCCTAGTGCCATCTACTAAGCGATAGTAGATGACCTCTGTATAAATTAGTTCCTAAGGGGCTTTGGTATAAATTATTCCTAAAGCTGAATCAAGTAGAGTTCATCCAAATGAGAAGGATATTTAATTCTGAAATACGCGACAAATGCTTCATTCATTCACTTTCTACTATTTACTTATTATATGCCAAACATTTCTTTGGCAGGTAATGGGCTCTGCTGAGGAGGCAGTGAGAGTTACAGCAGTGCCTGCTCCTGGGTCTAGTGGGAGAATGAAAACGGGTCCAAACCCACTTATATGTGAGATCTAAAAAAAAGAATTCATAGGTAAAATAATAGATTGGAGGCCGCCAGAGGGTGGGGGATGGGGTGGATGAAATGGGTGAAGGTATTCAAAAGGTACAAACTTCCAGTTATAAGATAAGTAAGTTGGGATGTAAATGTATGCCATAGTGACTCTAGTTAACAATACTCTATTCCATATTTGAAAGTGGCTAAGAAAGTAGATCTTAAAAGTTTTCATCACAAGAAAATAATTGTAACTATCTGAGGTGATGGATGTTAACTAAACTTATTGGGCCAATCATTTCACAAAATATACATGTATCAAATCATTATGTCATGAGTCTTAAACTAATATGATGTTTATGTTCATTATATCTCAATAAAACCAGAAGGAAGAAAAGGAAACACAGGTCCAAGTGACTCTAATGGAAGGAAGACATTCTCAGGGCCACAGAGAGAAATAGAGTTCTAAGAGGGGAAAAAATGATTTTCAGTGGGAGATTATTAGCACAAACTTCATGGAGGAGGTTGACCAGAGACCTGGACCTTGAATTATGAGCAGTAGTTGGATACACAGAAATAAAGTTTATACCAAAATTGTGCTGTTCTTACATGAGGATGACATACTCCATCTACAGAGCATCAGAGTATTCTGTTTTCAGGAAGATTAATGGCTTTGTACTGAGGTCTGATAGATTCTACCTGATATATATCTGCAAGTGAGCAGGTCATCGTTAGGGAAACTAGGTTTGTGTAATAGAGTGATATCAACAGATCTTTAATATATGCTGTGCTTCAGAATAACAAATGATACCTGCTTTCTTTAGGGTAGTCAGGGACGGCTACTCAGAGGAGGTGGCATTTAAAATAAAGGCTGAAGAATGAGAAAGAGCCCTCTGTACAGAGGTGCAGGGTAGGAATGTTGCAGGCCAAAGCTCCAATACACAGCAGCCGTGATGTCACATGGCTGCAAAGCAGAAAATCCCGTATGTAAACCCATCTGCCAAACTCCCAAACCTGTTTTTTTCCTACTTTTACCTGCTGTAGTACAATGATTTTCAAGGTGTGATCTGTGGACCCCAGAGTTGACTGAGACCCTTTCAGGGGCTCCATAAGGTCAGAACTCTTTCTATACTAATGCTAAGCCATTTTATTTTCTTTTTCATACTAATTCTCTCACGAATATAGTGTTTCCCAAAAGCTACAAGGCATGTGATATAACAAAAGACTGAATGCAAAGCAGATATGAGAATCTAACTACCTTCTATTAAGCCAGGCATTAAATAGATTTGTAAAAATGGAAAGTAATGCTACTTTTCCCACCAAATTTTTATTTAGTAAAATAATTATTTTTCATAACACATTATTTATGTTAGCACGAAAGGGAGTTATTAATGTTCTTTTAAACAAATTAATAAATATTTTAAAATTTGTTCAGTACTGATTTCTAATGGTATATATCAACATATAGAACCCACAAAACAAAAGTTATTTGGATCTTCCACAATTTTTAAGGGTGTAAAGGATTTTGAGATCAAAAGTTTGAGCACTGCTGCTCCAGCATTAATGTTAAAGTGCTCTCAAAGTCATACTTGGTCTCTAGATATAAAATCCCCTTTGCATCCAGAAATTACCTTAAAACACAACAGTAAGAATTATGAACATTGAGAGTTTATGACATTCCAGATCTGTCCTAAATGTTTAACAATATTTTTGCTAATTTAATCATCTCAAACAAACCTATGAAGTGGGTACTTTTTTTCTATTTTGGTAAAATTAATATACACTTACATGAACAACATTGTGGTTATTAGATTCCCCCCTTTATCAAGTCCCCATGACAGTCACTGTCCATCAGCATAGTGAGATGCTATAGAATCACTACTTGTCTTCTCTGTGCTATACTGCCTTCCCCATGCCCCACCCTACATTATGTGTGCTAATCGTAATGCCCCTTTTTCCCCCTTATCCCTCCCTTCCCACCCATCTTCCCAAGTCCCTTTCCCTTTGGTAACTATTAGTGAAGTGGGTACTTTTTTTATAACCATTTTATAAAACAGAAACCAAGAAACACAGACATGATAACATGTCCCAGGCCGCACCGCTAGTTAAGTGATAGAGCTGGGAACCAAACCCAAGCAGCCTTCCTCTACAGACAACATTCTTAGCCACAGGGGTAATGTGTGTGAACAAAGAAAGGAAGATTTAGCCTTAATGCCATGTAAACGTCACTTGCAGGGGATCGCAGTAGCTCTGACTGGCAGGGGATCCGGGTCAGGAAGGGTGGTGTCCTGAAATATCCTGTGGCCGGAGGAGCCAGTGGGCAGGGGAAAGCCCTGGGCTGGGGAGAGTGGGGCAGCAAGCCACCGACATTCACTTCTGTCATCAAGTTCCACAGGCAATCATGAAACAGGACAAGCGTCAAGGCCACAAGTCCAGAGCTGCTCGGGCACTACAGACAAAGCAAGGGAAGGAGTGAAGTACATGCTTCTGCCCCATCCCATCTAAAAGATAAGTTATTTCTCAGCCCTGTGGCTCCCTGTCCCTTTAATGTTCAAAGGAAGGTCATATTTCCCTGGAGATCATGTACACAGTGGAGGTCTGAGTTGAGATTAGTAAGTGTTCCTTCTCTCCTTCCACCCTACCCAGTTGAGGGATTGAATGAACAAGCGTATTCCTGACAAATAATAGGAGGGAGGAGGGTGGGAGTACCCAAGACTCCATTTCATTTACTGAAGGATTCAGGGTTCAAAGGTGGACCATTTGGTTTAATGGCATTAGCTTTGGGAAAATACCCACGCCAGACTAAATTTTGCAGTAACGCACTTTACTTGGTGGATTAAACAATCCAAATGGTTTGCAGACTTTAGCTTGAAGAGTCTTTCAAGCGATACAAAAATTCTTAAATGCGTATTTATTAAAATCAAGTATAAAGACCAGAATCAATAAAGAATAAAAATCAAATTATATTCTATTGAGCATAAATTTAATTTACAATAAGAATTTGCAAAATGGCATGTAAAGTTTCTCTGCTTAGCAGAATGAGATACAATTTCCACTTACTGGATGATGTAATTATCAGATGAAAGGGAAACTTTTATATATGAGAACCCAAAGCAGCTTCATCTGTCACAGGCCGCATAACCTCTTTCTCTCTCCCCTCCACTAAGATGAGTTAAGCCTCACAGGGTATGCATTATGCAGATGAAGTAACGGATGAGAGGAGAGGGAACTCAGAGAAGCCTACCTGGTTTCTATGGAAAGATGTAACATAAAACAGACACCCTCCTTAAGAGGTTTTGAAACCCCCTGTATGCCCTTTCCCACCCCATTCCCATCCCCAACCTACAAAGATGAGCTTCATCTTCAGTCTTACCATGTATGTATTTATTCCTAAAAATATATTGTTTACTTTGGATATTTTAAGCATTAAGTAAATTAAATCAGATTGTTTGTGCTCTTCTACAATGTGCTTTGCACACCCCACTCTCAGTTCCTGAGATTCATCCGTGTAACTGGAGTTCATTCATGTTCCCTTTTGTGTAGGATTCTACTATAGGCCTCATGCACATTTTCTTTTTTGTTCACTTTTTGACTCATATTTTGGTTGTTTCCAGTATTTTGCTTTATATTCAATGCTTCTGTGAACCTCCTCGTACATGAATCTTGGCGCACACTTTCTAATACTTTTTCACCCTGAGAAGCATTTTGAACACTTTTTTCTATCTTCCAGTTTACTTATTCTTTCCACATTTATATTAAGTCTGAAATAACATAGTAAATCCTACACCCAATAATTCCAATAAGTGTAGGTGGGAGGTGGGGAGGTGGGGGTTTCCTACATCATCAAACAATTCTGACACTAGCTACACAGAAATAGCATCAGATTCCACAGGTTAAGGGCTCAGTCCCACAAGACTTCCTCCCCTCCCTCCCACCACACACACTTCAGATGCCATTCACAAGTCCAGGGTGTCACCTGTACTTCTGACCCACAAGGCTATATAGATGGGAATTTCCCACAATGCCTTCCTTGGGTTTGCTTAATTTGCTAGAGTAGCTTATAAATTCAGAGAAATATTTTACCTAGAAATCACCATTTTATTATAAAAATATATAACTCAGAAACAGCCAGATGGAAGAGAAGCATAGGGCAAGGTATGGGTAGAGGGGCCCAGAGCTTCCATGCCCTCTCCAGGTGCACCATTCTCCCAGCAACTCCATGTGCTCACTAGCCACAAAGCTCCCCTAACCCATCCTTTTGAGTGTTTATGGAGGCTTCATTACATAGGCATGATTGATTAAATCATTGGCCATTGACAATTAATTCACTTTCTCTCCCCTGTCCACTCCCTTGGAGGTTAGAGGGATGGGATTAAAAGTTCCCTCCGTCTAATCACATGGTTGGTTCCCTTGGCAAACAGCCTCCACCCTTAGGTGCTATCAAAAGTCACCTCATTAACATAACACAAGACACGTTTCATCACTTAGGAAATCCCCAAGGTCTTAGAATCTCTGTGTGAAGAACAGGGTCAAAGAGAAAATATATACTTATTATAAATCACAATATCTCACATATATTAAAGATTTTAGAAATTGAAATAGAAGTCTCAGGCCATAAAAGTCACCATTTAAAAGTGTACAATTCAGTGGTCTTCAGTATATTCTCAAAGTTGTGTAACCATCGCTATTTTCCAATTCCAGAACATTTTCACTGCCCCAAGAAGAAACCTCAGGCCCATTAGCGATCAATTCTCTTTTCCCTTCCTTCCAGATCCTGGCAATCACTAACCTTTCCCCTGATTCTATGGATTTGACTGTTCTGGACATTTCATACGGGTAGAACCATGGCCTTTTGTGTCTGACTTCTTTCATTTAGCACTATAACTTCAAAGTTAATCCATGTTGTAGCAATGTATCAGCATTTCATTCCTTTTATTGTTAAATTTCTGTTGTATAGGCTCTATCTCATTTTGTTTACTTATTCATCAGCAGATGGCCCCTGGGGTTGTTTCTACTGTAGCCATTATGAGTAATGCTGCTATGAACATTCATGTACAAGTTTTTTGTGGTCATATGTATTTAATGCTCTCAGTATATAACTAAGAATGCAATTGCTGGGTCATATGGTAACAATATGTTTAACTTTTTAAGAAACTGCTAGGTTCTTTTCCACAGAATATTTTTACGTTCTCACTAGCAGTATATGAGGGTTCCAATTTCTCTATATCCTTACTAACACTGGTTATTTTTTTAAAGCCACTTTTTTTTTTAAGCCACCTACTGGTCAAGAAATGTTATCTCATTGTGGTTTTGATTTTCGTTTCCTTAATGACTAATGATGTTGACCATGTTTTCATATGCTTATTGTCCATGTGTATATCTTCTCTGGAGAAATGACTCTATAGGTGCTTCACCCATTTTTTAAACTGGGTTATTTATATTTTTGTTATTGAGACAGGGACCGTGGATTTGGTCAGAGAAGGGTGAGAGCCTCCGGAAAGAGCAAGGCACGATATTTACAGTCAAAGCAATGTAACACTGTAAAGTCCCTATCGAAACTCTGTGTTCAGCATTACACAAAGTCAAGGTCACACTAATTCTCTAGGGTAAAGATACCAGACTAGGAATATAGACATCTTCAGTGAGATGAGTTAAAGGTCAAAAGGCCAGGAGCAACTTGGCCTGGAATGTGTGAGTGTTCCGCAAGGGTATCTCAGCATAACCAGTGACTTCAATGTAAACAGCCCTAGCAAACAGACAGCAATCCAGCCCACCTTGAGGGCAGGGCAGGTGGTACAAGCCCACACCCTAAGCCCTCAGTTCTCCAAAATCCTCAACTGCCTATAAATCCCCTAGACAATGCACCACCCCTGGATCTCTTGTCCCCTCCTGGCATGAGCCAGTAGCTCTTTCCTCTCACTTTATTTCTGAATAAAAGCCTCTACCCTGCCTCTCCTACCTTGGGTGTTTGCTAAGTTCATTCTTCAACTCTGTAAACAAGAACCCCAGCATCATTATTATTTCTATATGTAGTCTGGATACTGAACCCTTATCACATATGTGATTGGAAAACACTTTCTCCCAGTCTGTGCATTTGCACTTTCCTGAGTGTGTCCTTTAGTTATAGCAGGTAGATAGCCAGACATGAGCTGGGATGGTGCTGGGAGCTTTGCCGGTGTTAACATTCAGCTGGGTGCTTGTTTGTATTCTAAACATTCTGTGTAAACTTTTCTTACAAGACGTGAGGAGTGAGGGCATAGACAACAGAACTGCCAAAATTGACTGCTTCCAACATGGAGGAGAAGTTGACCCTGACTTCATTTCAGAGTACATTCTATGCTAATTAGCATACTAAAAAGCACACCCTTGACACCATGATGGTTCTGAGGCAGACCATATCAGGACAAAAGGAGGGCATCATCCTATTCTCCTACAATCTCCTCTCTATTCTGAGAAAACCCCACTCAACCCAGTGAATCTTCCACCCCCGGCTTAAACTCCAGCTATAAGACCACCCAACCCAAACCTCACTGCTCACCTCTGGAACATGCCAGCGCTCCCTCCTTGAGTGCGTACTTTCCCTTTATTAAACTACTTTTTGCTTATACCTGCTTGACCTGCTCATGAATTCTTTTTTGATCAGAGTCAAGAACTCTCTCCCAGATTTAGGCCTCACCTAGCATGCAGAGAGACCTCCCAACGGGATTTCATGATAAACCTTTGATGCACAGAAGTTTTTTATTTTGATGAAATCAAATTATCTATTTTTTCTTTTGTTGCATGTGCTTTTCTTCATGTGCCATTATCAAATCCAGAGTCATGAAGAACTACACCTATGTTTTCTTCTAAGAGTTTTATATATTCACTCTTACATTTAGTTCTATCCATTTTTAATTAATTTTGGGGTAAGGCCTGAAGTAAGGCTTCAACTTCATTCTTTTGCATGTGACTGTCCAGTAGTCCAGTATCATGTTTTTAAGAGACACAGAAGTTTTTTAATTTGTTGAAGCTTAATTTATCTCTTTTTTCTTTGGTTGCTTGTGCTTTGGTGTAAGATCTAATAATTCATTGTCTAATTCAAGGTCACAGAGATTTATACCTATTTATAACTTACGTAGTAGCATTTAAATATCAGTGAGTATTGCTTATTCCTTAAAGATCATTTCTTTTATCCCTAAATATGCCTGACCAGTCTTATAGTTTATTTTACCTTAGTCAGATTTTCCTTTCCTACTTGTGTTATTATGTATATTAAACATGCTATTACTCTGTCTAGGTGTGATAATTGTAATATTTGAAATTATTTCTAACTCAGTTGTCTTATTTTTGCTGGTTTGGTTTACCTTGTTTTCTGTGAGGATTTGAGGGCTTTGGCTCTAAGTTTAGAATTTTCTCTGTGGAAATCTTAGATTAAAGATGAATTCCCACAGAAAGATATTTTCTTTTCCAGAAGCACAGAATAACAACAAATCTAGACCCACTTTGTTTTTATGATTTGGCAGGTGAGGGAAGGTATTTAGCATATCTAATCTACCATTTTGCTGGAAATTAAAGTCCTGGAATTACTTTCTACCTACTGTTATAGTTAATATATTTATCAAAATAGCACCTAGTATCATGCAATGCCTAAAGAAATGCTTTAGAAATTGTTCTAAATAAATGAATTAATAAATACATGAGTCAATTGATGGATAGTAACTTGATGTTAAATAATAGAGGTTCCAAGCTGATGAGTTGAAGATCCTTGAGGGCTTTGGAGGCATAAGAATCCACATGCTAACCAAGCACAGCCATAGACACAGAGACTTTTACCTACCACATACATAGATGACATTGTGATTATTTAAGAGTAAAATTTTATAAGATGTATTACTGGATCAATAAAAACTTTAGTCCTCACAATTCTCTCAGTCATCAAATAGCAAAAATGCAAGTTTTATCATATCTGTGTAATATTTTGTATTAAACAAAGGTTCTATTCAAATAAGTTTGGAAACATTAACATTAACATAGTGTGTTGTGATCATTACTGCAAATGACTTTTAATAGTCTACCCATTTCTTGAAGAGATTTAAAGCTAAACTTCCTTTCTGGGACTCCACCCTCATAAGTAGATCAATGGTTCACCTATACTATATGGAATCAATTCACCTATACTAGATGGAATAATCCCTTCGACTATTGTAACACTCACAGGCTTGGCAGTTTGCTCTCTAAAGCAGCTGTTGCAACTCATGACCATTTTACAAGACCTAGAATCTTTCCCTCTCACTCAGTGTCACACATGACTAAGAAGCCACTGAAAACATCAAAGCATAATGTACTTAAAAATTATTTCCATCTTGTAATTTTATGCTTTTTTGCCAAAAAATAGAGATTTTTTTTGCAATCATTTGAATGAGCTATTAGTTGTTAAAGTAAGGAAGTGTTTAACTTTCAGAACATTCATATAAATGAATGAAATGTGAGAAAAGGTATGAAAGCAGTATAAAAGAGAAAAGCACTGTAAACACCAAAGGGAATTATTTTTATTATTAAGGTATCAATATTGAAACTGATAACATTTAATAGCCCAGTAAGCACTTGGCATTTGTTTTTCTTCCTTTGGGCCATTATAAAAGCTTCAAAAGTAATACTGTGAAGATTTTTTATAATCACTGCAGCATTTCTAATTAATACTCTTTCCTTTATACATGGAGAGTTAATAAACCACAGTAGCATTCAGAGAAGCAAGACCTTATTTGGCTTTAAACCCTTTGGATAATAGCATGTTCATATGTCATTGAAAAGGCAGGGATAGAGCTATAGTACACATTCACAACTCAGAACTTGTGCTGTGAGGGAAGAAAAAAAATGCTCTTTAGGTCAGAGAATTCAGAAATGACTCTGTTGAAAACCACCTGCAGCTGCATGTTGGTGTGGAAGCCGCACTCAATACTCCTTGGATGTGGCATGGAGAAAATTTCCATCGCCCACATTAGCCTCTACAGAACTTTTGTTGGAAGCTCTCCCCAAAGAATACTTGTGCATTTTGTCTTTGGGCTCATGCTCAGTGGTGGCAAATGGATTAACACAGCAAGTCTCTGATAGTATGATGGATGGCACCGAAGAACGATTTTCTGAACACCATTTCCTTACTTGATGGACGTTCCACAGCCATCTCTTCCCTCGGGGCTCTTTGTGTGCAAAAATCTCTCTTCGGAAAGATGTTTTCGTATGCTATTAGTACCTAGTGGATTTATGATGTCCTCTTGTGAGAACAGTTTTTCTGCCATTCTGCAGGTAGAGTCTGCTCTGGCATTCTGTGCAAAATGGTGTCCTAGTTCCTTGATTGACAGTTTCCACTATGTTAACATTTCAAAGAATGAGACACAATTTAGCTACAAAAGTAACATTTATTTTCTCCTAGTTAGACCCTAGTACAGCCAAAACTCATCATTCACCTAGACCAGCATTTACCTTCTTAGACATTTAGCTGAATCCTGCATTACTCCTTTGTTATCACCAGCACCTCTACCAATAATCTTATTTGGTTCCATCATAAACCTCAACTGGGGCTAGAATATACATTTTGATTACACTCATCAGCATGCATTTCTCCTTTACGACCCCTCTCTGAAGTACATACGTGCCTATGATGGATGCGTTGAAAGAAGTCATCAAGACTAATGAATGAAGTCATCAAATTTGGGAGAGAGGGCTTTCTGATAAATAGTCAAGCATTGAGAAGAGGCAAAGAATTTGAAAATAGTTACTATCCAGCCAAATCAATTAGTTTCTCTCACTTTCCCTCACCTTCTTCCCAAAAAATCAAAAAGCAAAAAAAAAAAAAGCTCTAGTATCAGAATATTGAAAGTCAAAAGCTTAAATAATTGAAATGAAAAATAGTGGGCCCATGACACAGGGACAAACTCTCTTTTGAAATCTGAAGCATCCCAGAACCAGCTTTCATATGAGGTTTTTGAGAATAATGTCCTTTCTGGCAATAGTCCCACGCTGCTTGGTCGTGTGAGAAAGCAATTAGGTGACAGAATAATGAATACAGATAGAGAGCAGTGACCTGAGGATAGCCCCTCCCTAAATTTTTATGGTAACTCACAAATGGTGATAAAGAGATCCAAAATCTCATGTTCATAAATAGAATATGGAAACTTACTGAACATGAGAACCATTACCTGCCAAAAAGTTCCTTAAAAGAAGTGAGGAAACTTATGTTGAAAAGGGTGTGATATTTCAGTCACCAGCTGGGAAATACAGAACTGAAATCTTTTAAGCACCACTTCTGGCACAGAGTCAAGGAATGAGGTCATATTCTTTCCTTGCCAGAGTTGTGACTGTGCAAGACCCAGGGGTAGAAGACAGACTACATGTTATGTTAGTGGCAGACAGCATGGAAATATTGTCAGGAACCACAAGTTCACCTTCACTACCTTTGCCTATCCCTATGAGGCACATCACTTCGAGTCCAAATGCCATTCCCGAAGGAAGAGGAGAGGAGAATAGAAGCTTGAATTGACAGTATTTTAACCTATACTCACTTGGGAAATTACTAGAGTGGACCGGGTAGATTGCCTGTGTTTAAATAGGTTGTGCAATCCTAAGTGAGATAAGATTGCATTGTGGGAGTAAAGTTCACCTGAATTCTTTGGATTGTAGTAACTGAAATTTAAGACGCTAAAATTTATGTTCATTTGGTTTCTAAGGAACATACTAAGTTACCAAGATGTAGTAAAATAGTTGGTCCTTTTAGGGAAAATGTGATATTCGATATAGGGGGTTGGAATAGCTGACAAGAAAAGTATAAGAACATTTATTAAAATGTTTGCCATTTTTAGAGAAATAGCAGATTCAGAAAAAGGAAAAGCTTGGATAAAAGTCAAAGGGAACTGTTTATCACTGAAAAAGTTATATATTGGGACACTTCCAAGAGCTGATCCCAAAAAAGCAGAGTCCCATAATTCCATGAGAATTTCAACCCAAATTAAGCTTCGATCTCAGTGGAAGAAAAAAATGGTACTGGCTTTGGAATGGAGAAGCAGTAAGGATGAATTAGTAATGGACTATGGAATCTTGAAATGCTCAGGTCTACAATTTGCCTAATTTACACCTTGTTTAAATAGCACAATTCTGTCACAACACAATTTGTATACTTCAGTTGACTCACTAGCGTTTCATGGGAAAATGGCAGAAGGGTGCTCCATGAACTCAGGGAAAGGAACCCAGGGAAAAAGAAGAGTTTCTGCGAGAAAACTACTGATGGAAGATAGGAATCCTCAAAGGCAAAGCAATTATCTTTAGCAAAGATACTTCTCAGGGTCATGTTTTATTGAATATTATTGACATAGACCGTGTCGTTCAGGGAAAGAGCCAGGCCCTGGGAGAGTCAAGAAAAGCTTGAGGCCAGTTCATGTGGCCAGCTGGCAGAGCAGGTTAAGTGAAAACAAACCAGCTAGATTTTAGGAAAACAACTGATGGCAAAACAGAATGTAGTTTCTAACCAGTTCAAACCTACTAGATTCAGGATAGGGAAGAAAATAACCTACAGTTATCCCAAAGCTCATTATATGCTCGTTAGCATAACTACACTTATCCCAAAGCTCATTATATGCTTGTTAGCATACCAAAAATCAGTCCTCCCTGCACCATCACAGATCTGAGGCTGACCATATCAGGAAAAAAGTGGTTTTCCCTAAAATCTGCTCCCTATTCCGAGAAATCCCCACCTATACCAATGAATATTCCATCTTCTGCTTAAACTTCAGTTATAAGACCACCCAAGTCAACCCTCACTATGCTGCTCGCCTCTTAGGCATGCTGGCACTCCCTTCTTGCGTGTGTACTTTCACATTATGAAACTACTCTTTTCTTGCACCTGCTCAACCTGATTGTGAATTCTTCCTTGATTGGCGTCAAGAACCCTCTCCTCAGCTGAGGTCTCACTGAGCACACAGGGAAAACTCCCCCTGGATTAGACACCACTTCACCTTCTGCTACCAGGGAAATGGTTAGGCTTCAAGCAGATTTTCAGGGGACTGTGAATAGTGGAACAATAATTATTTGAAAATAATTTTAGCTCTGGATTTAATAATCAGAGACTCCATTTCTCAACACATTATGCTAGAAGAGCAGCTAGAATTTAACAGCTTGTCTTTTTTAAAATCCTTATTCCAAAATTGAATGCAGCTGGTTGCTTTATAGTGTTGTCCTGAATATTCTTTTTTTCATTTATTTCAGTAACTTTTGTTTTCTGAAAACAAAGGAATGGACTAAAATGAAATAAACCCCAAAATGTTACCTCAAATGAACTTTTGTTAAGACATTTCTAACAAGTTAATGCCATCTGGGACTAAAAAGTGAAATTTACAAAATTTCAGTAAGAAAATTTCAGTCCCTATTGTGTCTCTTTCATTAGAAGGTAAGAGCCATCTCCTCAGGTACTTATTCTATAGGGCAGGTTTGCTTTTCTGGCCAAAAGATGAAAAGCCTTTGGTTTGGGCATATGTGACCGTCTTTTCCAGCCATTATGAGGAAACTACTGCAAAGTAGTGAACAAACCTTTCACACCTGAGTACTCTGAATAGCGCATTCCATGTCTAAGTATGCTCAAAATCCAAAGGAGCATGGAAAAAACAATAATACTAAATTATCTTAATCACCAGCCCTTTCAGATACATTCCATTAGTGTTTGAAAAATTAACATCATAAAGAACTTTTCAAAGAAGAAACATCTTTGTCATTTATGTTTGTTTTTAAGGCCTTACCATATGATGAGGGTACTAAATCAGTGCTTTATTATTATAATCAGAAATAACAAATGGAAAATGAAGTCCAAAGAAAACTAAGACAAAATGAGTCATTGGTAAATGACAAGACTGTGAGAGGTAACCTGATGTCTTGCAAATGGAACAGCTTCAGTTGTCTGTGATTCTCACTTCTCTTCTTCCTTCCATCCTAATTTCTGCTTTTACCTCCTCTTACTAAAACAGAAACAGCTGCTCCTAATGAGACTTCATGCTCAAGATCTCTTCTTTTAATCCATTTTATAGCTTATTTGTTTTCCCACAACATACTTTACCATTTTATCTAGAAAAACTACTTAAAAAAAATGAAAGGCATTAAAGAAAAAGATCTAATTGGCTTTATTAATCAATTCATGAATAGAGCAGCATTTCATCTAGTAAGCAGAGGAAGTATACAAATTGAAAGGTTTCTATAAGCAGGAGGGTGGGGCAAGGAATTTATTGGCAAAAGAACAGAAAGGATTATTTCAAGCCAGGACATCTTCTTTGTAGGGAAGAGAATGGTGAGGTTTTGTCATGCAGATTACCTCACTGTGGTGACCAGGAAATTTCTAATTAACTGTTAACTTGTCACATTCCTGAAATAGCTTGAAACTGTAATAAGTCTTGGTTTGCTGTCCTGGGGAAAATGACTCAATTTTTGGTTTGTTTGGGTTTTTAAGACAACATGCATTTTTACAATTAAAACCCTTATATACTCTTTTCCTAGAGTCCAGGCAAATAATTTCTCACCAAAATTAAGACTATTAACTAGAAAAATGTTGCATATGTTGCCCTTTCTGTTCTATAACCTAGGAACCATGTACTTGGAAACTCCATTCGAGCTAGTCTGACTAATGTAATAAAGTTATTTCAATTCAACATTCAGTGTTTGCTACCTGAAAATGACTATAAAGGTCAAATTGGAGAATACAAAGATGGCTGAGATACAGCCTCTGAACCTTAAAAATATTAAATCAAATGGAGGGAAGACCTACTACCATAAATACTAATTAATACTTAAACTGGAGGAGGACAGTTTTGAAAGAGAGATTGCTTTTGGCTGAACAGAGTGTTAATGGAAAAAACCTGAAAAACCTGGACTGGATCACTGACAGAGGAACCAAGGGGCACTCGGAGGTCTTGGAGTGTTGAGGTTTTATTTTTATATCGGCGGGCTCAGAGGGGAGTAATCTCCCAAGGTCTGAGCCCCGAACAAAGGCAAGGGGGGCAAGATATATCCTTCTGCTTCCATATCTGCAACATTTCTATGTGCACAGCAAACAAGCAAACGGGGGAGTAAGTTGAGGGAGTGAGTGCTAGGCAGAGTGGGAAGTGAAGGGGAGGCGGAGATTCTGTTGTCTTTGCTAAAAAGAGAAGCAGAACGGAGCCACCTGGACTAGATTGCTGTCCTTGTAAATTTTTCCTTATCACTCTCCCCTCTGATGCCCCTTCAAACACTTTGCTTTAGGGGGCATCATCTTCTTGGTTGGTGATAAGGTCATAATGGCTTTGTATATACATGAGCTATATGGAGGAAATGCGTTCCTTGATAAAGTTAATGAGCCAGTTAAAGATGCAGGGTCCCACTAATAGTACAAGGAGCAACAGAACAGCTGGCCCAGCAAGGCCAGTTAAAAGAATTGTTAGCCACGGATTCCATTTTAACATTTGCAGCTCGGAAGGCGCAAATGTCAGAGGGGGTTTGTGCAATTGTAGGAGATGGGCACCTATTTCAAGGGCTGATTAAAATTAGAAAGGAAGGATTCTATAGAGAGTGGCGTGAGTAGGGTGGCAGAAATCTCCTCCCCAAACCATGCATATTTTGAAAATACAGCGAATACAACTATTCCTGAAAGAGTGGCCTGAAGATACAGTACACGAGCCAGGCTACATTTGCAAGAGCCCAACATCTCACGGAAAAGGGTAGGATACAAAGCCGTGACCCAGCAGGACTCGAGCACTCCCCCAACCCTAGCTCACTGGCGGGAGGAAGGGAATCCGAGTGGGGAGGGAGAGGAAGCACAGGACTGCTAAATAACCAGCCCTGCGGGTCTGACCCAGGAGCACAGACACACATTGCATGGTGCACTGGATATTGGAGGAGCAGAAAAGCAAGGTCCTAGATTGAGACTGCGAACAGGTTCCCAGGGCTGGCTGCCCTGGGACAAAAGAAAAGGGGGCGCTTTAAAAGTCTTAAAGGGACAAGGGTTTAACAGGTGTACAAAATCATACTGGCACACTCAGCCCAGCAGACTGGGAACTTTAAGGAACTTCAGGCACCTGAACTCCCTGGGTTGCAATGCAGCTCTGAAGCCCCTTGTGGTGATAAGCAGCCTGCCATTCCTCCCCTCCACCCCCCACTGGCACTGCAAGCAAACTGGCTGACCAGCCATTGCTGGAAAGAGCCAAGGAGCAGCCCTGCCTACAGCAACCACATAGCTTACCACAGAGGCTTCTTCCTGCATGCAGCTAACCAGCCCAGATGCAGAGGCTGCTCCCTGTGCTGGACTGACCGGCACAGACACCAGAGACCAGCGCAAAATCCAGGAGGCACAAAGGGGCTCTGTTCTCAGGCAGAACACACGCCGCTCACCTGCAACCCCTGCCAGTGCCCTAGGCCATCTCAATGGCCACCCCGCCCATGGCAGCTTAGGGGATTAACCCAGAGGATGCTCCCTGTGTGTGGTTAACTGGCATAGAGAGCCGGGACAGGCAAGGCAACCGGCAAGCAGGAAGGGACTTTGTTCTCCCAGCTGATACACATGCCACTCCATGGTGACCACTCCTATCACCATGAAAAGGCAGAAGATCCTTGTTAGGTCCAAAATCCCTCAAACATCACAGAAAAGTCTTGGTGAGACTGAAATCACCAATCTTCCTGAAAAAGAATTCAAAATAAAAGTCATAAGCATGCTGAGGGAGCTACAGAGAAATATGCAAGAACTAAGGGATGAATTCAGGAGGGAGATAAAAGAAATGAAACAAACAATGGAAGGATTTAAGAGCAGATCGGATGAGGGGGAAGAGACTGTTAATGGAATAGAAATCAGAGAACAGGAATACAGAGAAGCCGAGGCAGAGAGAGAGAAAAAGATTTCTAGGAATGAAAGAATATTAAGAGAACTGTGTTACCAATCCAAACAGAACAATATTTGCATTATAGGGGTACCAGAAGAAGAAGAGGGAGAAAAAGGAATAGAAAGTGTCCTTGAGGGGGTAATTGCTGTAAACTTCCCCAATCTCAGGAGGGAAATAGTCTCTCAGACCATGGAAGTCCACAGATCTCCCAACACAAGGGACCCAAGGAGGACAACACCAAGACATGTAATAATTAAATGGCAAAGATCAAAGACAAGGACAGAGTATTAAAAGCAGCCAGACAGAGAAAAAAGTTCAATTAGAAAGGAAAACCCATCAGGCTATCATCAGACTTCTCAGCAGAAACCTTACAGGCCAGAAGGAAATGGCATGATATATTCATTGCAATGAAACAAAAGGGCCTCAAACCAAGAATACTGTATCCAGCAAGATTATCATTTAAATTTTAAGGAGGGATTAAACAATTCCCAGATAAGCAAAAGTTGAAGGAATTTACCTCCCACAAACCATCTCTACAATGAATTTTAAAGGGACTGCTCTAGGTGGAAGTATGCCTAAGACTAAATAGATGTCACCAGAGAAAATAAAACCACAGCAAAGAAAATAGACCAACCAAATACTAACTAAAGGCAAAATAAAACAGCTACCCACAAAATCAGTCAAAAGAAACACAAAGAGTACAGAATAAAACACCTAACATATAAGAATGGAGGAGGAAGAAAAAGAAGGGAGAGAAATAAAGAATCATCAGACTGTTTTTAATAGCATAATAAGTGAGTTAAGTTAGACAGTTAGATAGTAAAGAAGCTGCCTGTGAACCTTTGGTAACCACAAATCCAAAGCCTTCAATGCAATAAGTACATATCTATCGAGAATCACCCTAAATGTAAATGGTCTGAATGCACCAATCAAAAGACACAGAGTGATAGAATGGATAAAAAAGCAAGACCCATCTATATACTGCCTACAAGAGACTCACATCAAACCCAAACACATACACAGACTAAAAGTGAAGGGATGGAAAAAGATATTTCATGCAACTAATAGGGAGAAAAAGCAGGTGTTCCAATACTTGTATCAGACAAAATAGACTTCAAAACAAAGAAAGTAGCAAGAGACAAAGAAGGACATTACATAATGATAAAGGGGTCAATCCAACACGAGGATATAACCATTATAAATATATATGCACCCAACACAGGAGCACCTACATATGTGAAACAAATACTAACAGAATTAAAGGAGGAAATAGAATGCAATGCATTCATTTTAGGAGACTTCAACACACTACTGACTCCAAAGGACAGATCAACCAAACAGAAAATAAGTAAGGACACAGAAGCACTGAACAACACATTAGAACAGATGAACCTAACAGACATCTACAGAACTCTACACCCAAATGCAGCAGGATACACATTCTTCTCAAGTGCACATGGAACATTTTCCAGAATAGACCACATACTAGGCCACAAAAAGAGCCTCAATAAATTAAAAAGATTGAATTTTACCAACCAACTTCTCAGATCAGAAAGGTATAAAACTAGAAATAAATTGTACAAAGAAAACAAAAAGGCTCACAAACACATGGAGGCTTAACAACATGCTCCTAAATAATCAATGTATCAATGACCAAATTAAAACAGAGATTAAGCAATGTATGGAGACAAATGAAAACAACAGCACAATGCCCCAATTTCTGTGGGATGCAGTGAAGGTAGTTCTAAGAGGAAAGTATATAGACATCCAGGCCGATTTAAAGAAGGAAGAACAATCCCAAATGAATAGTCTAAATTCACAATTATTGAAACTGGAAGAAGAAGAACAAATGAAGCCCAAAGTCAGTAGAAGGAGGGACATAATAAAGATCAGAGCATAAATAAATAAAATTGAGAAGAATAATTCAATAGAAAAAATTAAGGAAACCAAGAGCTGGTTCTTTGAGAAAATAAACAAAATAGACAAACCCCTAGCCAGACGTATTAAGGAAAAAAAGAGAATCTACACACACAAACAGAATCAGAAATAAGAGAGGAAATATTGCCACAGACACCACAGAAATACAAAGAATTATTAGAGGATACTATGAAAATCTATATGCTAACAAACTGGATAACCTAGAAGAAATGGAAAACTTTCTAGAAATATACAACCTTCTAAGACTGACCCAGGAAGAAACAGAAAATCTCAACAGACCAATTACCAGCAATGAAATTGAATTGGTCATCAAAAAACTACCCAGAACAAAAATCCCAGACCAGATGGATTCACCACTGAATTTTGTCAGACATAATACCCATTCTCCTTAAAGTTTTCCAAAAAATAGAAGAGGAGGGAATACTTCCAAACTCATTCTATGAAGCCAATATCATTCTAATACCAAAACCAGGCAAAGACCTAATAAAAAAAGAAAACTACAGACCAATATCCCTGATGAACATAGATGCATAAATACTCAACAAAATATTAGCAAACTGAATTCAAAAATACATCAAGAGGATCATACACCATGATCAAGTGGGATTCATCCCAGGGATGCAAGGATGGTACAACATTCGAAAATCCATCAACATCATCCACCACATCAACAAAAAGGACAAAAACCACATGATCATTTGCATGGATGCTGAAAAAGCATTCGACAAAATTCAACATCTATTCATGATAAAAACTCTCAACAAAATGGGTATGGAGTGCAAGTACCTCAACATAATAAAGGCCATATATGACAAACCCACAGCCAACATCATACTTAACAGTGAGAAGCTGAAAGCCTTTCCTCTAAGATCAGGATCAATACAAGGATGCCCACTCTCCACACTTTTATTCAACATAGTGCTGAAGGTCCTAGCCACAGCAATCAGACAATATGAAGAAATAAAAGGCATCCAGATTGGTAAAGAAGAAGTCAAACTGTCATTGTTTGCAAATGACATGATATTGTACATAAAAAACCCTAAGAATCCACTCCAAAACTACTAGAACTAATCTGAATTCAGCAAAGTTGCAGGATACAAAATTAATAAACAGAAATCTGTTGCATTCCTATACACTAACAATGAACTAGCAGAAAGAGAAATAAGGAAAACAATTCCATTCACAATTGCATCAAAAAGAATAAAATACCTAGGAATAAACCTAACCAAGGAAATGGAAGTCCTATACCCTGAAAACTATAAGACACTCTTAAGAGAAATTAAAGAAGACACTAATAAATGGAAATTCATCCCATGCTTTTGGGTAGGAAGAATTAATATGGTCAAAATGGCCATCCTGCCTAAAGCAATCTACAGATTCAATGCAATACCTATCAAAATACTGACAGCACTCTTCAACAAACTGGAACAAATAGTTCTAAAATTCATATGGAACCACAAAAGACCCCAAATAACCAAAACAATCCTGAGAAGGAAGAGTAAAGCAGGGGGATCTCGCTTCCCAACTTCAAACTCTACTACAAAGCCACAGTAATAAAGACAATTTGGTACTGGCACAAGAACAGACAATAGACCAGTGTAACAGAATAGAGAGTCCAGATATTATCCCAAGCATATATGGTCAATTAATATATGATAAAGCAGCCATGGATATACAATGGGGAAATGACAGCCTCTTCAACAGCTGGTGTTGGCAAAACTAGCCAGCTACATGTAAGAGAATGAGACTGGATTACTGTCTTAACTCCATACATGAAAGTAAACTGAAAATGGATTAAAGACCTGAATGTAAGTCATGAAACCATAAAACTGTTATAATAAAACAGGCAAAACTCTCTTGAATATAAACATGAACAACTTCTTCATGAACATATCTCCATGTGCAAGGTAAACAAAAGCAAAAATGAACAAGTGGGACTGTATCAAGCTGAAAAGCTTCTGTACAGCAAAGGATACCATCAGTAGAACAAAAAGGCATCCAACAGTATGGGAGAATATATTCATGACATATCCGATAAGGGGTTGACATGCAAAATATACAAAGAGCTCATGCACCTCAACAAACAAAAAGCAAATAATCTGATTAAAAAATAGGCAGAGGATCTGAAAAGACACTTCTCCAAAGAAGAAATTCAGATGGCCAACAGGCACATGAAAAGGTGCTCCACATCGCTAATCATCAGAGAAATGCAAATTAAAACCACATTGAGATATCACCTCACACCAATTAGGATGGCCACCATCCAAAAGACAAGCAAGAACAAATGTTGGTGAGGATGTGGAGAAAGGGGAACCCTCCTCCACTGCTGGTGGTAATGTAAATTAGTTCAACTATTGTGGAAAGCAGTATGGAGGTTCCTCAAAAAACTAAAAATAGAAATACCATTTGACCCAGGAATCCCACTTCTAGGAATTTACCTTAAGAATGCAGGATCACAGACTGAAAAAGACATATGCACCCCTATGTTTATTGCAGCACTATTTACAATAGCCAAGAAATGGAAGCAACCTAAGTGTCCATCAGTAGATGAATGGATAAAGAAGAGGTGGAACATATACACAATGGAATATTATTCAGCCATAAGAAGAAAACAAATCCTACCATTTGCAACAATGTGGATGGAGCTAGAAGGTATTATGCTCACTGAAATAAGCCAAGCCGAAAAAGACAAGTATCAAATGATTTCACTCATCTGTGGAGTATAAGAACAATGAAAAAACCAAAGGAACAAAACAGTATCAGACTCAGAGACCCCAAGAATGGACTAACAGTTACAAAAGGGAAAGGGACTGTGGAGGATGGGTGGGAAGGGAGGCATAAGGGGAAAAAGTGGCATTATGATTAGTACACATGTAGTGGGGGGGCACGGGGAAGGCACTACAGGACAGAGAAGACAAGTACTGGCTCTATAGCATCTTACTACACTGATGGATGTGACTGTAATGGGGTGTGTGGTGGGGACTTGATAATGGGAGGAATGTAGTAACCACAATGTTGCTCATGTAATTGTATATTAATGATACCAAAATAAAAAGATAAATAAATAAATAAATAAATTAGAAAGGAGCTGGAAGGGCACATGCCGCCCCCACCCCAACTCCTCCTTGGCATACCTCCTTAGCACAGTCCTCCACTGTCTTTGTGCAGTGGGAGCTGAGGACACTCAAGGGGCTGAAGGCAGACCCCATAGTAATACTAAACTGCTTAATCTGTTATGGAAAACCCTGAGAGGTCAATATTGCAGTAAGCTGGCCCTTTAGTCAGTGCCTTTAGCCCTGCTTGACCTTTTCTTCCTTGTCCCTTCATACTTGATTCTGGACTCCCCCCTAACAGACATTCTAATGTGGGTGAAGTAGGTCTAGCAGACAGTAGATCTCTTTTTTCCCCTAATTGCATGGTATGAATCCCATTTATTTATTGTTTTAGTCCAGTACCTTTTCCTGGCTTTAAGGCAAAGGGTGGCCCTGTTTTATCGTAACATTTAGCAGGCATGTAGTTGTAGGCACTGAACCCGGTCCCCCATTTGTCTGACTTTATGCAACCACATTGAGGTTACCCAGGAGTGAGGGGGAGGAAGGGAAGGGAAAGAAGGTATAAAAATAACATTACAGAGTGGTAGTGGGGAGATGCAGGCTGAGGCTTGCGTATGGTTAGGAGAAACAGGAAAGCACAGCAAAACGACCTACGATTACCCAATAGACAATAGAAACGGCAACTTTTTGAGAAATAGTCCCGTCCAGGGAGGCAACAGCAGAGAGTTCAATGCCCAGGATGAAAGATACCACTCTAGTGAGGGCCAGGATCCACAGCACGCAGGTGTCCATTAGTCAGAGGGTAATCATCAGATGAGGAGGTAGAGAGGATTCTGGAGGTCTGGCTGGGCCTTCCACTGATGTGTTTCTTCATCAGGATGATGGGCCTTTATTACTCTTGAATGATGGACCCACAGGGCAATGCCTGCAACTTTTAGGGCTGTAGGAGTGGTTAGAACAACAATGTGGGGGCCAGTCCACTGAGGCTTGAGGGGGTCCCTTTTTTAATCTTTGACCCAGACTGAGTTCCCAGCCTGGAAGGAATGTACTGGGGTCCCTAAGGAGATTGGGGCTTTCTATGGTATATTGTTTCAGCTTATTTAGGGTGGCTCCAAGGCTTGGAGCTGTTTTCTTGCTCCCTTATCTCCTATCTGGTGTGGGTTCCCTGGGAGCCTTTCTAGACACAGGGGAGGGTGTCCATACACTAATTCAAAAGGGGAAAAGCCTTGAGTCCCATGTGTGCAGTGAGCATGCGGGAGAGCCAGAGGTAGTAGGTCCGGCCACGGGAGGCCAGTTTCTTGGCAAAACTTAGCTAGGGTTCCTTTGACGGTGAGATTCATTCACTCCACCTTCCCTGAACTTTGTGGTCTGTATGCAGTATGGAGTTTTCAGGTAATGTTGAGAGATTTAGTTAAAATCTACACTGCATCTGCTACAAAGGCAGGTCCATTGTCACTGTGAATTGTAGATGGCAGGCTAAACTGGGGAACAATTTCTCTCTGGAGGACTTTGGCTATTTCCTAGCTTTGTTCTCTCCTGGTTGGGAAGCTTTGACCCATCCAGAGTATGTACACACCATCACTAGAAGGTATCTGAGTCCTCTTCTTGGCTGGGCATCTGTGAAGTTTATCTCAAGGTCTTCAAAGGGGACAACTCCTGCTTTTTGGACACCTGGCAGGGGTCACGGTGCAGATTGAGCATTATTTTTGGCGCAAGTCATGCACTGCTCACTTACTGCTTGGCATAATGCTGGCACCTGGCTGATGTAGTATTGTGTTTTGAGGAGGGCTTCCAGTGCAGTTTTTTTCTAGGTGGGTGAGCTGATGGTATTTGCTGACTAGATGCCTTCCGCTTGCAGTTGGGACAAACATGCGTTTGTCAGGCAGCATTTATCATTCTTTTTTAGTTAGGGTGGCTCCTTCAGCCATGACCAAGTTCTTCTCTTTTTTAAGTGTACTTGGGTGGAGGGACCTCCACTGGGGGTGTTAGGGCCACAGTGAGGGAAGGAGCTTTATCTGTTTTTTTATTGGCCACTGTTTTAGCTGCTTTATCTGCTAGCTGGTTCCCCTGTGTTATAGGGTTGTTTTCCCTTTGGTGTTCTTTGCAGTGCAGAATTGCTACTTTTTTATGTATAAAGAGACTGAAGGGCTTTTTTATATCTGGCAGGCCTAGGGCTGGTGCCTGATCTGAAGCAGCCTTTATTTTCAGGAAGGTGGGTTTTGCCTCTTTTGTCCAGACAGGAGACTGCAGCTGTTCTCAGAGCCACAAAGACAGTGACAGTACCCCCTCTTACAAGAGGTGAGAGCAGGCATCCAGGAACACCTCATCAGACTCAAAGAGGCAGGCATTCTAATTGAGTGTCAGTTGCCCTGGAACACCCCACTTCTACCAGTCAAAAGGCCAGGAGGAGGGTACCAGCCTGTTCAAGACCTGTGAGCCATTAACAGAGTGACTGTTTTTTACACCCGGTGGTCCCCCCTGCAGGAGGCTGTAGAGGGGTCTTGCCATTGCTGAGAATCCAGGAATCCAGACTTGGCAGAACCCTACAGCCCCCAGGAATTCTTGTAGGCCCTTCTTTGTCTGGGGCTGGAGTAAGGAGGTAATGAATCTTTTCCTGTCCGGCCCTAGTGCCCTTTCTCCCTGGGTGAGGAGGAAACCCAAGTACTGGACTTGCTGCTGGCAGATTTGTGCCTTTTTCTATGAGGCTTGGTAACCTCAGTCTGACAGGAGTTGCAAGAGAGCCTTTGTGCCTTTGCACAATTTTTCTGGATGTCACTGGCAAGAAGGAGATCACCTACATACTGCAGGATGGCGCAGCACGTGGCTTCCCTCGGAAAGCTGGCAAGATCTGGGGCCAATGCCTCTCCAAAGAGAGTGGGTGAGTTTTTGAACCCTTGTGGAAGCCACATCCACGTTAACTGCATCTGCCGCCCTGTATCCGGTTCAGTCCATTCAAAGGCAAACAAGAGCTGGCTTTGGGGGCCAACCAAAGGCAGAAAAAGGCATCTTTTCAGTCTAGGCAAGTGAACCATTTGGCAGACCCCGGGATCTGGCTGAGGAGGGTGCATGGATTTGGGACCACTGGGTGTTTAAGAAACAGCCACTCTGTTAATGGCTCGCAGGTCTTGAACAGGCCCATACCCTCCTCCTGGCCTTTTGACTGGTAGAAGCGGGGTGTTCCAGGGCAACTGACACTCGATTAGAATGCCTGCCTCTTTGAGCCTGATGAGGTGTTCTTGGATGCCTGCTCTTGCCTCTTTTAAGAGGGGGTACTGTCACTGTCTTTGTGGCTCTGAGAACAGCTGCAGTCTTTTTTTAAAGTTTATTTTGATATCATTAATCTACAATTACATGTGCAATATTATGGTGATTACACTACCCCCTTCATCAGGTCCCCCCCACCAACCCCATTACAGTCACTGTCCATCAGCGTAGTGAGATGCTATAGAGTCACTACTTGTCTTCTCTGAGTTGTACAGCCCTTCCCGTACCCCCCTAACATTACATCTGCCAATCGTAATGCCCCTTTTTCCCCCTTATCCCTCCCTTCCCACCCATCCTCCCCAGTCCCTTTCCCTCTGGTTACTATTAGTCCGTTCTTGGGTTCTGTGAGTCTGCTGCCGTTTTGTTACTTCAGTTTTTCTCTTAGTTCTTATACTCCACATATGAGTGAAATCATTTGGTACTTGTATTTTTCGGCTTTGCTTATTTCACTGAGATAATACCCTCTAGCTCCATCCATGTTGTTGCAAATGGTAGGATTTGTTTTCTTCTATGGCTGTATAATATTCCATTGTGTATATGTACCACCTCTTCTTTATCCATTCATCTATTGATGGACACTTAGGTTGCTTCCATTTCTTGGTTATTGTAAATAGTGCTGCAATAAACATAGGGGTGCATCTGTCTTTTTGAAACTGGGCTGCTGCATTCTTAGGGTAAATGCCTAGGAGTGAAATTCCTGGGTCAAATGGTATTTCTATTTTGAGTTTTTTAAGGAACCTCCATACTGCTTTCCACATGGTTGAACTAATTTGCAGTCCCACCAGCAGTGTAGGAGGGTTCCCCTTTCTCCACATCCTCGCCAACATTTGTTGTTGTTTGTGTTTTGGATGTTGGCTATCCTCACTGGTGTGAGGTGGTATCTCATTGTGGTTTTAATCTGCATTTCTCTGATGATTAGCGATGTGAAGCATCTTTTCATGTGCCTGTTGGCCATCTGAATTTCTTCTTTGGAGAAGTGTCTATTCATGTCCTCTGCCCATTTCTTAATTGGATTATTTGCTTTTTGTTTGTTGAGGTGCATGAGTTCTTTATATATTTTGGATGTCAACCCCTTATCAGATACGTCATTTATGAATATATTCTCCCATACTGTAGGATGTCTTTTTGTTCTACTGATGGTGTCCGTTGCTGTACAGAAGCTTTTCAGCTTGATATAGTCCCACTTGTTCATTTTTGCTTTTGTTTCCCTTGCCTGGGGAGATATGTTCATGAAGAAGTCGCTCATGTTTATGTCCAAGAGATTTTTGCCTATGTTTTTTTCTAAGAGTTTTATGGTTTCATGACTTACATTCAGGTCTTTGATCCGCCTTGAGTTTACCTTTGTGTATGGGGTTAGACAGTAGTCCAGTTTCATTCTCTTACATGTAGCTGTCCAGTTTTTCCAACACCAACAGCTGCAGTCTTTTTACTGAAGGGGGCTACAGGGAGGGTGACCACAGAGTGTTCTGCCCCTGTGTCACCATAAAAGCCATGTTTTGACCCCCACTTCCATTTTGACCGTGGGCTCATGGGGGCCAAGAGTGAGAGAGCCCAGTCCTTGTCAGTCTGAGCCTGTTTCTGCCAGGCCAGTGAGCCTTTCCCTGTGAGCGTCCTCCCGGTAGCAACTGAGCTTCAGGGCTTTGCCTCGGTTGAGGCATTCATTCTTCCAATGTCCTTTTTTTTTATATTAAGCACACTGGTCCCTGGCTAGAGGGGGATCGTAGGCTTCCCCCCTCTTGGTGGCTGGTTTTTCTCTGCCTTTTGGTCATTTATTTCTTTTAGGGCAGCTGCCAGGAGGCTGGCCTTCTCTCTCATTTTTTTTTTTCTTTCAGCCTCCCTGTTGGCCTGAGCTTCTCTGTTTAGATACTTTGCTGGCAATTTTAATCAGCTGAGTGATATTCATCCCAGTGAAGCCCTCAAATTTCTGGAGCTTTTGTCGCAGCTTGGGCCACGAATAAGTTGTTGACCATCTGTTGGGTCTCTTGTGCCCCAGGGTCAGAAGGGGCATAGATGTGATAAGCTTCCCACAGTCCTTCATGATAGTTCCCAGGAGACTCTCCTGGTTGTTGAGTGACTGAAGACACTTTGGTCAGGAGGTCAGTCATGGAGAAGGGTTGATAGTAAAGCATGGACCGGCTGGGCTGGATGGTCCCATCTTTATTACATCTTTAAGGCTCCCCTGTCTCTTGCACTGGCATATGAAAGGTGCCTGCTTCCGGCTGAGAGTGCAGTCTGGCTGCTGGTCCAGGAGAGAGCAGGTTACCTGGTCCTGGAGTTGTTGGGGAAGCTGATGGCCATGGGGTATCTGGGACTGGGGGCTGGGTGCTGACGGCCTTGGGGTTGCATAAGGTGGGGGCAATATTAGCTCTTCCTCTGGGTCACCAGCAAGAATCTGTGGAGGCTCAGGCTTCTGTTGATTCTTTGCAGGCTTCTTTGTTGAGGTGACTAAGACCCCACCCTGTCCCTGCCTATTGCAAGCGAATCACACCCAAGGGGGAAGGGTCTGGGCGATTCCTAACCAGGAGCCAATATATGGGAGCTGCTCAGGATGGCCTGGATCTCCAGTGATGACCCGCCAGAGCCAGCGCACTGGTGGGGCATCTAGGGCCCCTTCCGGAGGCCATCCTGCACTAAAGGTGCGCCATTCAGATTCACACAGGGTTTTTTTAATTAAGATATTATTGATATACACTCTTAAGAAGGTTTCACATGAAAAAAACAATGTGGTTACTACATTCACCCTTATTATTGAGTCCCCACCCATACCCCAGTGCAGTCACTGTCCGTCAGTGCAGTAAGATGCCACAGATTCACTGTTTGCCTTCTCTGTGCTACACTGTTTTCCCGCACACAGGGTTTTTAACCTGCTGGGAATTAATTTTACTCCATAGTCTTTTGAAAATCCCTTCCTCGAATTTTTGATCATGGTGTCAAGAACTGTGGGTGTGCTGTGCCCTGACTCCATAACGTGTCCGTGTAATGGCGCCACAACAACAGGCAAGGGAGGGATGCCTCATCTAGAGAGACCAGTTAGATGCCTGTCCGTTTGTGCTCCTCTAGGAGACTTTGGTCAGCCTTGACTAAGGTGCACCCGTGTAAGTCCTGGGCCAGGCCAGCCGAAGCTGAATCACTGATATGTCGTGACGGCTGACTGTGAATGCGGATGAGGGCCCACTCAGATTCTGTAGTGCAGGCCGTGGAATCACAGATTCAGTGCAGACTGAACGACTTCAGCTGCCCTGCACACTCACTCACACACTCAGACCGGAGTTTAAACATTCCCCCATGGAATGTCTACCTGTGACACGTCTAAGAAGTCTCCAGGAGGTGATCAGGCTCCCCTTCCACCCCAACAGGTGGGAACTGGCTGGGTCAGGGGCTCCGGGGACTTACTGTAAACTGACGTCTGAACCAGGTCCTCACCTGCCAAGCCTCCCTGAGTCCGGCGGGAACAGCAGAGTGGGGCCAGCCTGGGACGACCGGACAGGAGACTGCTGAAAGATCAGGCAGGGCGCGCCTTCTCCGTTGCCATCGCCCGTTCTGTCACTGCCCCTCCATTAGCCCCAAACCAGTGGCAACAAAGGGCCAGCGCGGTTGGGTTTCCTGGTCAGGGAACCAACTGTTACGGAAAAAACCTGAAAAATCTGGACTGGATCACTGACAGAGGAACCAAGGGGCACTCGGAGGTCTTGGAGTGTTGAGGTTTTATTTTTATATCGGCGGGCTCAGAGGGGAGTAATCTCCCAAGGTCTGAGCCCCGAACATAGGCAAGGGGAGCAATATATATCTTTCTGCTTCCGTATCTGCAACATTCCTACATGCACAGCAAACAAGCAAATAAGGGGTAGTGAGTTTAGGGAGTGAGTGCCTGGCAGAGCAGGAAGTGAAGGGGAGGCAGGGATTCTGTTGTCTTTGCTAAGAAGAGAAGCAGAACGGAGCCACCTGGACTAGATTGCTGTTCTTGTAGATTTTTCCCTATCAAGAGCACTTAAGGATTCTTGGAGGAAATCCTTGGAGGGAATTCTTGGAGGAAGGTCTGAGTTGGCCTTAAAGGATTTGTAGGATTTCATAAAGCAAGGCAATCCTGGTAGAATCAAATTTGAGTGTATTCCCCAGTATCTCATCCTATTGTTATAGGGAAATCCAGTCAGTGGAGAGCTCCCTGCACTCTAGGGTTCTTGACTCTGATCAAGAAAAAATTCATGAGCATGTTGAACAAGTACAAGCAAAGAGTAGTTTAATAAAGCAGAAGTACACACCTGAGGGAGTGTGGGCATGCCGCAAAGGTAAGCAGCACAGTGGGGTTTGGGTTCGATGGCCGTATAGCTGGAGTTTAAGCAGGGGTCGACTGTTCTTCAGGATAGGTGGGGTTTTCTTGGAATAGGGAGGGGATTTGCAGGAAATAGGGTGATGTGTCCTTAGTCTGCCTTGGAACTCCGATGGCCCCAAGGAGTGTGATTGTTAGTATTCTCCTGAGCATAAAATATGCTGTGAGGTGAAGTCAGGGTCAGCTTCTCCACGTGGGAAGTGGTCAGTTTCAACAGTTCTGTTATCTATACCCTCACTCCCCACACACCAAGAGAGCAGTTTACATGGAATGTTTAGAATATAAACAGCATCTAGCTGAATGTAAACACCGGCCAAAGTCCCCAGCCCTCTCCCTGTTCATGTCTGGCTACCTACCTTCTATAACAAGGCTGTAACTGTTCGTGTAAGTGTCTTTTGAATATTACCTTCCTCAGGACCGGTATCTTGACTTACTGATTTTGCGATATTACAGCAACAGTTTATAGTTTAGTTTTTTAGCAAGAACCTGGCACATTATAAATTCTCAGTAAACATTTGTTGAATTAATCAGTTGATGGGTATTAGGCTCCTAAAAATGTTTAATGCCACAAACCTCTTAGGAGTTACTTAATGAAGTTTCACTAAGGCTATACCAAAAATCATGTTCAAAATAAAAGTACATAAAAATCATATCTGTTATTTCTGTGAAGGCTTAGTGATCCCCACATTGTTTTCTGTATTTTAATGGTGGTAGAGTCAGTTATTATGAAAAATACTGTACTGGGCACCAACAGTGTAAAGCTGAGACTAACCAGTGCCCTTTAAGAACTGGACAATCTCTTTTCCATGCCAAACCCACCTCATGTAGACTTTTCAGCAAGGCATCTCATTCATGTTGTTTGAGGGGTTGTGTGAGGAAATGGAAAGGGCTGTGTGAGCTGCTACCTCTTAGGAATCGGTGTGAGGTTAGGATGGTGTTTGTAATGCTCATTATAGCCCCAAATGAAGAACTGACCAAATGCTATTCTGTGAAAACCACTTCTACCTGTAGAGTTCTCAAAAGAGGAAATTGGATACAAAGAACATTAGCAGATAGAAAATAAAATATTGCTTTCCTAGTAGGTATGTGAGAGTTCAGTAACTCCCATACAAGGCCCTTCTTGTAAACTGTGCTGGCATACATGGTCTGGACTTTGAGATAAGAATGCAGATTCCGATACTCTACCTTCTCTAAATTCTGAGATCAGTATACACATTTAGGGAGAGAGATCTTCAAGGCAGGTCTTGAGAAAGAAACCTGGTTTGGTCTTTATCAAAGATGCTGAGCCTGTTTACATCTGCAGAAGGAAAAGAAAGAGAATGTAACAGTCAGAGTTGCTAATCTTTAAGGAATATTGATAAATGTAGCCCCGTAAATGTTCTAGATTCTCAGCAATGTATCAACTCTGTCTCCCTCAAGGAAATGAAGGCCACAAGTGTATGGACATGGTAAGAGGACACTGAGGTACTCTACAGTACATATCTTGTTCAAGCGCTTGAAAGCATTTTCAGTTATGCTTGTCTTCTATCATGTGCATTTCATTCATTCATTCAGCAAATGTTTATCAAGTATGTTTATGCGCTAAGCACTTTGGTAGACACTGGAGATTCAGTGGTGATTAGGAATTGAGTTCCCTGTCTTAATGGCATTTGTAGCCTAGTGAAGAATAAAAAGAAGCAAATAGGCAATTACAACACAGTAGAGAACTGCTATGATAGAGAAAGTACAGGATGGTGTGGGACAACGGAATAGTGGCAGCTAGTCTAGAATTGATGTCATGGGGAGGATAGGAAAACTTGACAGTGGAAGTAATAGCCAAGCTGACACTTGAAGGACAAGTAGGATTTAGATGTGGGAGACATCAGTTGTTGTTTTGCCTGATCATCATCCATTCCTCTATCCTTGAGTATAACACACACCTTGATTTCCTTTGGGGACCTAAACGACCCCACTTTCACTCCATGTAGTTTGGGTAAGACTGACATCAACCCCACACTCCAGGGGTCAGAGCATAGTTCAGGTCTTATCCTTCAGAGTATTTCATCCCTCTGTTCCTCATGATTGGTTTACTTTCTTGCAAGTTACCTAAGTGAGGCCAGTAGGACTCACTGCAAAGGCACATGCTGAAACCCATTGGATGGGAGGCCCCCTGATGCATTGGAATTGCCAAGCCAGTCAAATGTAAGGCTGGAGCTTTGCAAAGCTGGGTACCACATCATATCTGTGTCAGAGGCACAGAGCAAGAGAAGGGGTGGGGACATACACACGGTACCTCCATCTGTCTTCTTTTACCAGGAAAGCGAAGGCTTTCTCAGAAGCCCTACTGCTGACTTTCTTTTGGTCTCACTGGCCAGAGCCTGGTCATGTGGTCAATCCTATTTGCAAGGAATGCTGGAAAACAAGGAAGAGGGCTTTCAGATTTGGCTTAGACCAATCATGGTCTAAGTACAAATTGCTGTACTCTCCAAAAAACAAAACAAACAAAAATAAGCAAAAAACCTGAGTTCTGTTAGTAAAGAACAAGGGAGATAATTCGGAGCATTCTCTGTACTCCTGAGCACATCCCAGTGGGATCAAGCCTCAGCTACCATGGTGGTGGACAACTCAACTATGCATCATTGTGTTGGCTTTTCCTCCTCCCCAATTTCAATCTGCTCAGTTCCTCACTTCTGTCCCCTGGGTTTACCCCCTGTCCCCTAAATAAGTTACTTGCACAAAAGTCCTACTTCAGCTGAGGATTGTAGCCTTTTTGGTTTTGTCATTTTTTTCATTGTTTCAATGAATTTTAAGGATGCTAACCTTTGGGACAATGTCAATGGAGTTGGTAAGGGAAAATACAACCTCAAATTCTATGCCACACCAAGCTGTATTTGAGGTCAAGAGAAAATATTATTATATTTGTCTTAGCACTTAAGAAATGCAATGTTTAGTAGTATCCACTTCATAACACTGTTGCTATCATAGTTCTTTTGGAAATGATTCTTAAACCTCCACACAATTCTACTTGATATCAGGTAGTTCCTTTGTTTTAGTTTTAGAGATAGAGCACCCATTTGGATTTGTGTTGAGAACATGAATGAATTTCTAAATGTGTGTTTCTTTTAGCCCATCTGTTTTAGGTGGAGATCAATGCTCGTTCTTCTGTGTGGTCCATTTCCTTTGAATTGCAGCTTTAATTCTGCCCAGCTCTATGCTTTTACTGATTGTTCCTCAATAAAGAAGGCCTATCCCTTTCCAGAATTAGCTTATCTCCCATGAAAAGTAGAGGGTCCCTTCTGTCAAAATTGCTGGTTTCTTGCCCAAACACTGAAATAATTCTAAGTTTCCCAGAAGCATTCTCTTATGTGACTGTCAGTCAGTCTTGAGGTGGGAAGTCCTAAGATATTTTATACTGAATGCTGACAGAGTGGGCCAAGAGAAAAGAGCTACGATGAGGAGCAGCTTGTTCACACTGGAGAACAGAAGAGAAGTAGGAAAGTGAAGAATGCAGAATTCCTGAGTTGAGCAGAACCCAGTGTGACTCTTGCGGAAAAATGAAGGGCTTAATAACTGGAGACAGGACTGGACTCAGAGGCAAAGATGAGTACTTTTACTCTTATTTATGAAAGTCAAGGGAAGAATCAACATTATTTCACCCTCCCAGATTATCTTTGCTTAAAACTCAGTCTAGTCAATTTCGTTTGAAAATAATTAGCACACATCTGGTGTTCTATAGCTATTTCCCTCCCCACGATACGGATTCTTCTCACTTGGGTGAGCATTAATGGCATTTCCCTGCAGTGACTGCTCCTTTTCTGAGGAGGACTCTGTAGGCAGGAAACCACAGTTGAACTGGGTGCTGCTTCCTATACATAGGGTGATCTATCTTGTTCATCTGTAGCTCCAGGAATAAAGCTGTGAGATCATTATTGCCATTTTAACTGCCACTGATCATGACCATCGCAACTGTGACTCCGCAAATGTGTTAAATTGTTTTAAGGATGTAGCAAGGAGGTAACCAATCTTTTAATCATTTTGTCATTTCCTTTTTATAGTTTCAACTCTCCTCTTTGATAAACACCTAGAAATTAGTGTTTTAAGCTGGGGCAGGAGGTACCACTCATAGATCCCAGAGTTACAAGAAAAAGAGCATCTTTACAATACAAAAAGGCAGACAGAAAGTCCGACTGAACAATCGATTTGGAGACTAAGGCAAGAGGCAGCATTGAGGTAAGAGGTGATAAGGGCCACTGGACCGAGATAATTAGGATACCTGGGAGGCACTACACCTTCAGAGGTTCCAAGGGCCAGACCGCAGCCCCAGATGCTAGCTGCAGAATCTTCAGGGCCTTCAACATGAGAAGGGATGGGAATATCCAAGAGCTCCCATAGTCCCCCCTTCCTTCATGACGTTTTCCTTTCTCTTTCCAAAAGCAATTATGTGAAAATGCAGTATATATGAGAGAAGAGGAAGAGAGGAGAAATAACAGACATTACTATTAACTAATAGGAACTAGTAACTATAATTGAGGAAGGCACTTGACTTAATTTGTTGATAGCTAAACTAGAGAGGGTAATATAATTGTTGTTTAGGGGCACACAAAAGAGATATAAACTTGTCTGTGGTTGCTTTCCTCTTGTGATTGTAAATGTAGTTACATTATGTTTGTGGGAATCTTATGCAGAAGAGTTAGCAATATTGGTTTTTGTGAGTCTGAAATGATTCCATCAATTCCTAAAATCTCTCAAGGCATTATCTCACTGACTATCACCTGTTGGCAGTGGAAATCCTGAGTAGCCCGGGCTGAGGTTTTTGCATTTGTTGCTTCAAGTCCATGGGGTATGATAGGCCTGGACTAATTTCTAATCAAATTTTTAGTCAAATTCATAGAGATATGGTTTCCAGGGGCTGGGAGGAGAGAGCATAGAAAATTATTGTTTAATGGGTACAGAGCTTCTGTCAGAGAGGATGAAAAGTTCTTCAAGATGGATGGAGGTGATGGTTGCACAGCCTTAGGCTTGTACTAAATTGTCATTGTACCAAATGCCACTGAACCATACACTTAAAAATGATTAAAATAGCAAATTTTATGCTATGTAAAATTTTTTGAATTTTTTATTAAGGTAATATTGATAAACACTCATATGAAGGTTTCACATGAAAAACCCATATTATCATGTCCACACCCATACCCCAATGCAGTCACTGTCCATTTGTGTAGTAAGATGCCACAGATTCACTGTTTGCCTTGACTTCTCTGTGCTACACTGTTTTCCCCGTGATCCCCCATACCATGTGTACTAAACATAATACCCCTCTATCTCTATCTCCCTCCATCCCCACCCGCCTTCCCACACACCTCCCCTTTGGTGACCACCAGTCCCTTCTTGGAGTCTGTGAGTCTGCTGCTATTTTGTTCCTTCAATTTTGCTGCGTTGTTATACTCCACAAATGAGGGAAATCATTTGGCACTTGTCTTTCTCCGCCTGGCTTATTTCATTGAGCATAATATCCTCCAGCTCCATCCATGTTGTTGCAAATGGTAGGATTTGTTTCTTTCTTATGGCTGTATAGTATTCCATTGTATATATGTATGACATCTTCTTTATCCATTCATCTACTGATGGACACTTAGGTTGCTTCCATATCTTGGCTATTGTAAAAAGTGCTGCAATAAACATAGGGGTGCATATGTCTTTTTGAATCTCAGAAGTTGTATTCTTTGGGTAAATTCCAAGGAGTGGGATTCCCAGGTCAAATGGTATTTCTATTTTTAGTTTTTTGAGGAACCTCCATATTGCTTTTCACAATGGTTGAACTAGCTTACATTCCTACCAGCAGTGTAGGAGGGTTCACCTTTCTCCGCATCCTCACCGGCATTTGTTGTTCTTAGACTTTTCGATGCTGGCCATCCTTATTGGTGTGAGGTGATATCTCATTGTGGTTTAAATTTGCATTTCTCTAATGATTAGTGATGTGGAGCATCTTTTCATGTGACTGTTGGCCATCTGAATTTCTTCTTTGGAGAATTGTGTCTTCATATCCTCTTCCCATTTTTTAATCTGGTTATATGCTTTTTAGGTGTTGAGGTGTGTGAGTTCTTTATATATTTTGGATGTTAACCCCTTGTCGGATATGTCATTTACAAATATGCTATGTAAATTTTAACACAATTTTTAAAAAAAGGTGAGTTGAGATTGGGTGGTTCTGGGAGGAGAGAGCGACAAAGTGTGAGCATCATCCCTGTTCCCCGAGGGCACAGATGGAGGTGATTACTGAACTGAGCCACGAGGGGCCATGGAAGACAGAATTAGAGGGACGTTATCAGGGCTCAGTTCCTCAAAAACATTGGCTCACAAGGCCAGCACTGGGTGAATGGGTTCTGCAAATAACCTGTCTGATCTAGTCAAATGACTGCTAACATGCTTACTGCACATACGTGGACATTACATATGTGCTGCTCCCAGCATGCCTGTGTCATCCCCTAATCTGGTTAGCCATGGGAATCTGTCTGCACTCCATATGTCCTAGGCTCACTTAGCCTTGTCCTTGGGGATGTCCTACCGAATGCCCTCAGGTATGATATGAGTGAGTGAGTGAACAAGTCAACGGAAGAAGTAGCCTTCAAAGCAATCAAGAGCTGCTACTGCAAACGGAAGCACATAGGATTTGGCCTCAAAACCTCCTTGAAATGGTGTTCAGCAGTTTCCAGATAGGCATGCTGCAACACAGGACGTCAGCCTCTGAATTTAGCCAATATCTGCACTTCTGCTTTGACTCCAGCCTCAGCCTTTGAGAGGCCAAATAGCTGAATGCCCAACTATAGTGTCATTCTTGGCATCTCAGAAATTATGGGTGACCAATGATCATGAGTTGCATAAGTACTCCGCACGTCTAGTCAATATATCAGCATCAGGAACATAAAATGGCATGTCACTGAGATGTACTGTTACCATCAGAACATTCACTTTCAAATATGGGTAAGCATTTTAGATATAGGTAGCATTAAAATTTCCTTTTATGCTTTAGTTTTCGAGATTTTTGTCAGTTGAAGTATACATATGTATTCATGAATTCAGAATAAAATGCTGTAATAATTCATGTTGATTGTGAACATGTTGCCTGTATACATAAAAATAATTGAAGATTTTTCAAACAGTTAAATAAATAGAGAAATATTTAGCTCATGGAATTGCCCCAGTGAAATTAGGCCACCATCACTGACTAAACTGTGAAGCACAGGAGTCGAAGAGAAAAAGAAGTCTTCGCTTCAGTCATTACTCTAAGAAAGCAGCATGTCAGACATCCTGGTCGCCACACCACCTGGGCCGCTGCCTGTACTGAGAGTCCGCCAAAAGAATCTTGTTCCCCCCTCGCTTCAGCTCAAAGTTAACATCCATTCCCAATCCAGGTACGCACTTCAGTGCCCATATATGCAGTCCAGAAGCTGACAGTGCTGAGGATGTATGGTTCCTGCACTAGGCCAAACTCTTAAATTTTGACTTCTGAAAATGTCAACAATTAAAATTTTTATGACATTTCAGATTTTGTTGTTCTCAGATATTCATTCCATGAAGATTAGGGTCACCAGCAAACCCTGGTTTGCCACAACTGAGGGGATTCTTGGACATGCGATAGGTATGCCAAAACCAGGAGAGTCCGGGGCACAGTGGAATGAGTTGGGGACACTGATGATGGTGTTATAGTGAGTCTTAACCTTGGATTCGACTTTACATTGGCTTTAACATTTAGCCCCAAATCTGTCTTTGGTATACTTCTGCCACTAAAATCTTGCAGTGTTTGGTAGAGCATCATCTAGCCCAAGGCTGACCACTTCCCCAACATAGGAGAAGCAGGGAGCCCAGAAAGACCAGGTCTGGAGGGAAAGCAGAGGGCTGTTTAATGATCCCTAGGACTTGCTGTGGTGTGCCCAAACTCCCAGCACCTCATGGACTGATGCAAAATCCAGAGGCCCCAGGAGTAAGCCCTGGCATTCACGTAGTTCCCCGATTTCAACACTCTACTTTCCTTATGATCCCTCTTGTTGACTTTCCTACAAGACAAAGAATCGCTTACATGTTTACTTCTTAGCCTGACTGATACACCAGTTTTCATTTTCTGGAACTATTCCTCTCCTGAGCTATTTAAATTTAAAAAATTTTTATTTTTTGGCTGAAGACAAGGAAGTATATTGCTCTGGAGTTTTTAAACATTACCTAGATTTAATGAGCCAGGACCATTATTCTGCCTTCTCAGTGTGCTGGAGCATAGCTCAGCAGATCAGTGGTGAGCTCTTGTGCCTGGAACTGCTTCTTATGTACATAAAAGGTCATTTGGTTGAAATTCAACCTTCAGTTTGAGAAGAAAAAGAGTTGATTAAATGTTCAGTAGGATGATCAGTCTGCATTTTGAGAATTTAAAAAGGTTTCTCCCTAAAAAGGAGGAGGATGGGATGATGATAAATAGCTAACATTTGTTATGATAAAGTTCTTAGTGCTTTATTTGTATTAAACCACTTAATCCTCATGTGACTTTGTCAGTTAGGCACTATTATCGTTAGACACTAAGACTGTAACTGGTACCATTACCGGTTAGGAAACTGAGGCCCCAGTCACAGAGCTAAGAACTGGTAGAGTCATGCTTTGAACCCAGGTACTCAAGCTTCACTATACTCTTCTACTTTTTTTTTCTTTCATATTTAAATAGTACAGTTTTATAGCTACAGTATGAAAGAATGTTTT
>JAVSCE010002160.1:0-79407 GCA_032199065.1 Smutsia gigantea
CCCTGACCCATCCAGTTCCCTCCCGTTGGAGTGGCATGGGAGCCTGATCACCTCCCGGAGACTTCTTAGAAGTCTCACAGGTAGACATTCCCAGGCGGGGGGAATGTTTAAACTCTGGTCTGAGTGTGTGAGTGAGTGTGCAGGGCAGCTGCCATTCAGTCTGCACTGAATCTGTGATTCCACAGCCTGCGCTATGGAATCTGAGTGGGCCTTCATCCGTATTTGCAGTCGGCCACCATGACATATCAGTGACTCAGCTTTGGCTGACCTGGCTCAGGACTTACACAGGTGCACCTTAGTCAAGGCTGACCAAAGTCTCCACGAGGAGTGCAGACAGACGGGCATCTGACTGGTCTCCTCTCTAGAGGAGGCACCCCTCCTTTGTCTGTTGTCGCAGCACCGTTACACGGACACGTCAGGGGTCAGGGCACAGCAAACCCACAGTTCTTGACACGATAATCAAAAATTTCAGGAATGAATTTTCAGAAAACTACAGAGTAAAATTAACTCCTGGCAAGCTGAAAACCCTGTGTGAATCCGTATAGCCCACCTTTAGTGCAGGGTGGCCTCCAGAAGGAACCCTAAATGTCCCAGCAATCTGCCGAGTCTGGTGGGTCATCCCTAGAGATACAGGTGACCCTGACCAGTTCCCATACATTAACTCCCGGTTAGGAGTTGCCCAGATGCTTCGGTGCGATTCCCTTGCAACAGGCAGGGACAGGGTAGGGTCTTAGTCGCCTCAACAAAGCAGCCCACAAGGAATCAACAGAAGCCTGAGCCTCCTCAAATTCTTGCTGGTGACCCAGAGGAAGAGCCAATACTGCCCCCACCTTATGCACCCCCAAGACCGTCAGCACCCAGTCCCAAGTCCTGGACACCTTGCTGCCATCAGCCCCCCCGCCAACTCCAGAACCAGTGGACCCACTCCCCCCGGGACCAGCAGCCAGACTGTGCCGTCAGCTGGGAGCAGGCACCCTTCAGGTACTGGTGCAAGAGACGTGGGAGCCTGAAAGGTGTAATGAAGATGGGGCCATCCAGCCTGGCGGGTCCATGCTTTACTATCAACCCTTCTCCATGACTAATCTCTTCAATTAAAAACACAACACCCCATCAGAAATGCCACAAGCCCTGGTTGATCTCATGAAATCCTTCTTCCAAACCCATTGGCCGACCTGGAAAGACTGCCAACAGCTTCTCTGCACCCTGTTCACAACGGAAGAGAGGAGGCAGCTGGGGTCCTTGACTGGGTTGCATGGGCTCAAATCGCTGTCCCCGAGGAGCACCCCAATCACCACCCCCGAGGGACAGCCCCAGATCTGCCGATATCAGGATGCCCTCCTCCAGGGGATCAAAGCCAGGTCCAAAAAGCCTATGACTATGACCAAAGTATCTTCAGTCACTCAACAACCAGGACAGTCTCCTGGGGACTATTATGAAAGATTGTGTGAAGCTTATCGCATCTACACCCCCTTCAATCCTGAGTCACCAGGGAGCCCACAAATGGTCAACACCTCATTCGTAGCTCAAGCCGCCCCAGACATCAGACAAAACCTCCAAAAACTTGAAGGCTTTGCCGGGATAAATATCACTCAACTGATTAAAATTGCCAACAAAGTATATCTAAACAGAGAAGTTCAGGCTGACAGAGAGAGACTGAAAGAAAAATGAAGAAAAAGGCCAGCTTCCTGGCAGCTGCCCTAAAAGAAAGAGAGATGACCAAAAGGCAGATAAAAGCCAGCTGCCAAGAGGGGGGAAGCCTAGGATGCCCCTAGCCAGGGACCAGTGTGCTCACTGTGAAGAGAAGGGGCATTGGAAGAACGAATGCCCCAACAGAGGCAAAGCCCCAAGCCCAGTTGCTGCCGGGAGGAGCCTCACGGTGAAAAGCTCCTTAGTCTGTCAGGAACAGACTCAGATTGACAAGGACCGGGCTCTCTCATGCTCAGTCCTCATGAACCCACGGTCAAAATGAAAGTGGGGGGACAACACATGACTTTCATGGTTGACACAGGAGCAGAACACTCTGTAGTCATCCTCCCTGTAACTCCCTTCAGTAAAAAGACTGCAACTATTCTCGGAGCCACTGGGACATAAGCAGTCCAGCAACACTTTTGCCAGGCCCACCAATGTGAACTTGGAGGCCACAAGGCCCGACATAAGTTTCTCTACCTGCCCGAGTGCCCTGTTCCCCTCCTCAGCCGAGATATACTCTCAAAGCTCGGAGCCCAAATAACTTTTGAACCAACTGGATGCACCAGCCTCAAACTAAACCTAGGCCAAGAAAAGCCAGGGTCCCTCGTACTGGCAATAACCACACCCAGGGAAGAGGAGTGGAGGCTCTTCTGTGCCCAGACCCTCTCAAGTAGCCCACCTGAATTCAGAACTGACTCCCCCTCAGTATGGGCTGAAGACAACCCACCTGGACTTGTTCATAACCGAGCTCCTGTCATTGTAGAATTGATTCCAGGGTCCCAGCCACAAAGACAGCGGCAGTACCCCCTCTCACAAGAGGCAAGAGTAGGCATCCAGGAACACCTGATCAGATTCAAAGAGGCAGGCATTCTAACCGAGTGTCAGTCACCGTGGAACACCCCGCTTCTACCAGTCAAAAACCCAGAAAGAGGGTACCGGCCTGTTCAAGACCTGAGAGCCATTAACAGAGGGACTGTTTCTTTACACATGGTGGTCCCAAATCTGTACACCCTCCTTAGTCAGATCCTGGGGTCTGCCAAATGGTTCACTTGCCTAGACTTAAAAGATGCCTTCTTCTGCCTCCAGCTGGTCCCCCAAAGCCAGCTGTTATTTGTCTTTGAATGGATTGAACCGCATATGGGGTGGCAGATGCAGTCAACGTAGATGTAGCTTCTGCAAGGGTTCAAGAACTCACCCACTCTTTTTGGAGAGGCATTGGCCACAGACCTTGCCAGCTTTCTGTGGAAGCCATGTGCTGCACCCTCCTGCAGTACGTAGATGACCTCCTCCTTGACAGTGACACCCAAGAAAATTGTGTAAAAGGCACAAAGGCCCTCCTGCAACTCCTGTCAGACTCAGGATACCGAGCCTCACAAAAAAAGGGTACAAATCTGCCAGCACCAAGTCCGGTACTTGGGCTTCCTCCTCACCCAGGGAGAAAGGGCACTAGGGCCAGAGAAGAAAAGGTCATTATCTCCTTACCTCAGCCCCAGATGAAGAAAAACATACGAGAGTTCCTGGAGGCCACCGGGTTCTGCAGTATCTGGATTCCCAGGTCCTTGGCAATGGCAAAGCCCCTCTACAGCCTCCTGGGGGGGCGGCCAGGACCAAGAGCCCCCTGTCTGAATGGAAGAGGCAAGAGCCATCTTCCTGGAAATAAAGGCTGCTTCATAACAGGCACCAGTCCTAGGCCTGCCAGATACAAAAAAAGCCCTTCAGTCTCTTCATACATGAAAAAAAAAGTAGCCCTCGAAGTTCTCACATAAACTGTTAAGCCCTGGCAGCGGCCAGAGGCAGGGTGGCCACCCTACCTCAGGACACTGGCAGCCACAGTTCTATTCATTAAAAAAGCAGATAAACTTACCCTAAGACAAAAAATAAATGTCAAGGTCCCCCATAATGTGTCCCTCTTAAACACATAGGGATACTGATTCCTCTTCAACTCTTGGCTGGCACAATACTAAAATTCTTCAAGGCTGTCTGGCTCCCAAAAAAAGTAACAATTCTGCATTGCAAAGAACACCAAAAGGAAAACAACCCTATAACACAGGAAAACCAACTGACAAATAAGGCAGCTAAAACAACGGCCAATAAAAAACAGTAAAGCTCCTTCCCTCACCATGGCCTTAATGCCCCCAGTGGAGGCCCCTCCATCCAAATAAACTAAAAAAGAGAAGGACTGGGCCATGGCTGAAGGAGCCACCCTAACTAGAAAAAGAAAATGATGGATGCTGCCTGACAAACGCATCTTTGTCCCAACTGCAACTGGAAGACATCTAGTCAGCAAATACCATCAGCTCACCCACCTAAGAAAAACTGCACTGGAAGCCCTCCTCAAAAAGCAATACTACATCAGCCAGTTGCCAGCATTATTAAACTGAGCAATAAGTGAGCATGACGTGCCAGAAATAATGCTCAATCTGCACCGCGACCCCCGCCAGGTGTCCAAAGAGCAGGAGTTGCCCCCTTTGAAAACGTTGAAATAGACTTCACAGATGTCCAGCCAAGCAGACAACTCAAATACCTTCTAGTAATAGTGTGTACATACTCTGGGTGAGTTGAAGCCTTCCCAACCAGGACAAAACAAAGCCAGGAGATAGCCAAAGTCCTCCTGAGAGAAATTGTGCCCCAGATTGGCCTACCGTGTACAATTCACAGTGACAATGAACCTGCCTTTGTAACAGATGCAGTACAAATTTTAACTAAATCTCTCAACATTACCTGGAAACTGCACACTGCATAAAGGACACAAAATTCAGGGAAAGTGGAGTGAATGAACCGCACCCTCAAAGGAACCCTAGCTAAGTTTTGCCAAGAAACTGGCCTCCCATAGCCAGACCTACTGCTCCTGGCTCTCCTGCGTACTCACTCCACACCTGGGACTCAAGGCTTTTCCCCTTTTGAATTAGTGTATGGACACCCTCCCCCATGTCTAGGAAGCCACCCAGGGAACCTACTCCAGATAAGAAATAAGGGAGCAAGAGAACAGCTCCAAGCCTTAAGAGCCAACCTAAATAAGCTGCAGCAATATACCATAGAAAGAACCCCAATCTCCTTAGGGAACCCAGTACATTCCTTCCAGGCTGGGGACTCAGTCTGAATCAGAAATTTAAAAAGGGACCCCTCAAATCTCAGTGGTATGGTCCCCACTTTATTGTTCTAACCACTCTTACTGTCCTCAAAGTTACAGGCATCACTCTATGAGTCCATCATTCCAAAGTAAAAAGGGCCCATAATCCGGACAAAGAAATACATCAGTGGAAGGCCCAGCCAGACCTCCAGATCTTCTCCGCCTCCGCATCGACGATTACCCTCTGACTAATGAACACCTGCATGCCGGGGATCCAGGCCCTCGCCGGAATGGAATCTCTCATCCTGGGCATTAAACTCTCTGCTGCTGCCCCTGCTGACTAAACTGTTCCTCAAAAAGTTTCCCTTTCTATTGTGTATTAGGTAATTGTTAAGCTGTTTTACTGTACTTACCTGTCTCTCCTAGCTGAACTCAAGTCTCAGCCTGCATTTCCAAAGTACCTCTCTATAATGTTTAACTATACAAAAATTATAAAGTGCATGGTCATCACCCAAGGCCCTCCACCTTTAGCACCTGTCCTCTCACTCTCAAATAAGCCAGCCTGAGTGTAATGCTCAGCTGCATAAAAATAAATTAAGACTGAGAAAAACTGGATATTTTTTGTTGAGCACAGGCCTATCAAGAGTCTGAAGGACTCATTTCAACTTGTACACACAAGGCCCATACAGACAGATGCATAAAAACATAATCTGTGTTCTTCACAAAGTATTCAGGACCTTAATGAAAAAATTACAAGGAAAAACTCCTAGCTCAAAGCAATTAAAAGTATAAATACAAGCCATTATGACCCCATCATAAACCAAAAAGATGATGTCCCCTAAAACGAAGTGTTTAAAGGGGCATCAGAGGGAGAGTGATAAGGGAAATATCCAACACAGCTATCACGGTCAGCAAACTGCTTTTTTTCCTCCAGTTGGCAAAGCCCTCCCAGCCCCCTCCTCCCCTCCTCCAGGCTCCTCTTTTGCTCTGCGCAGGCCGAAATGCCACATGTCGAAATAATATAAATTGCTCCCCTTGCCTGTGCTCAAGGCTCAGACCTTGGGACATTACTCCCCTCTGGGCCCGCCGGTGTAAAATAAACCTCAAAAGTCCAAGACCTCCGAGTGCCGCTTGGGTCTTTCATCAGTGATCCAGTCCAGGTTTCTCCAGTATTTTCCGTAACAGCAGTAGTGGGGTCGCACTGCCTTTTAGGACCAGCTCTTCTCCATTGGTTGGGAGGGCATCCAGGCATCTTTAAAGTGTATCTATGTGGGTATTTCTTCTCCAGTGGGAAGGCACGTGTGGGAAAGCATGTTCAGCAGGCCACTGATAATGAAGCTGCTTCCCATAGCCTCCTGTCAGGTTAATGTGGCTGCTCTGACTATACAAGTGGTTCTCTTGGTACTAACAGATGAAGAAGGTGAGGTTCAAGCCTGTTTATAGACTTCAAGTGAATAGAGAATCACTTAGAATAGGAAGGATGGCATGTCTGGGAAGGAATTCGAGCTTCTAAGAGAAACAGGCACTTTCCAGTATAACAACTCTCATTTCTAGGGATGTAAGTAATTCAGAAATTGAATCCACCATATGACTTCAGTCATTGGATGCCAAGACTGTAGCCGTCACAGCCAGGAATATCTTCTGCCACATAAGCTAACCAGTCTTTAACTGGGTCCCTTTTCTTCAGAAGCATAGAAATGTGTCTAGTCCCTAGCAAAAGCATTGGTAAAATGGCTAAACACTGCTGGCTGAGTAAGGATACTGGGGATTCTGAGACTGTGCAGAGGGCAATAACGAGAGGTTATGAACTGGTGGATAGCAGGTCACGCAGAAGTGAGGAGTGGAATGGGGGAGAAGAGTAGAGGACACAGGGTGAGGAGGGAAGCATGCTGAAAGTTAGAAATGGCAAAATCCCAAGTGGTGACAAAATCATTATACTGTTATATAAAAGTATGTTAAATAGGAATGCTGCCTGAGATCCTATGATGAGAAATCCCAGAGACAGGCCACTCTCTAGGACTTTCACAAAATGTAGACAGGTTATTAAGCTATTCTGAAAGCCTCACCCACAGCAAGGGCATACAGGAGTCAAGGTGAAGACTGGGAAAGGGGTTTTGAATGGAGTTATTGACATGCTGTTGGGCAAACAAATCAGAGAAAGAGAAGTGGCGTACTCTTTCCCGAAATGTAAGCTTCCTCTCTAAGCAGCCACAAATGAGAGAAAGCCTTAACTTTAAGTTAGCTGGCAAATTTTGACTATTATAAAGAACTGAATATTTGAATTATTAACTTTTCTTAACCAAAAGTGACCAGAAAAAGGAATGGGACTGGCCACGTTTTTATTTAGAAGAATCAACCCCTACAGAGTGTTTCCATAGGGGAAGTGGCAGATAAAAATTAAGTCGCTTTAAGTTAGTCCCAAAGTCATGCTTCTTCTAGGCGCTGGAACACTATTGTCTGAGCACCTACTTTGTTTTTTATATTCAAAGGTATACAGATGAATTAGATGACATTCCTCCTTACAAGAATCTGTGAACTACACCAGTAAGGATGGCCAGCATCAAAAACACCAAGAACAACAAATGCTGGCGAGGATGTGGAGAAAGGGAACCCTCCTACACTGCTGGTGGGAATGTAAGCTAGTTCAACCATTGTGGAAAGCAATATGGAGGTTTCTCAAAAAACTAAAAATAGAAATACCATTTTACCTGGGAATCCCACTCCTAGGAATTTACCCAAAGAATACAACTTCTCAGATTCAAAAAGACATATGCACCCCTATGTTTATCGCAGCACTATTTACAATAGCCAAGATATGGAAGCAACCTAAGTGTCCGTAAGTAGATGAATGGATAAAGAAGAGGTGGTACATATACACAATGGAATACTATTCAGCCATAAGAAAGAAACAAATCCTACCATTTGCAACAACATGGATGGAGCTGGAGGATATTATGCTCAGTGAAATAAGCCAGGCAGAGAAAGACAAGTGCCAAATGATTTCCTTCATTTGTGGAGTATAACAACGAAGCAAAACTGAAGGAACAAAACAGCAGCAGACTCAGAGACTCCAAGAAGGGACTAGAGGTTACCAAAGGGAAGGGGTATGGGAAGGCGGGTGGGGAGGGAGGGAGAAGGGGATTGAGAGGTATTATAATTAGTACACATGGTGTGGGGGGGTCACGGGGAAGACAGTGTAGCACAGAGAAGGCAAACAGTGAATCTGTGGCATCATACTTCACTGATGGACAGTGACTGCAGTGGGGTATGGGGGAACTTGATAATATGGGTGAATGTAGTAACCACCATGTTTTTCCTGTGAAATCTTCATAAGAGTTTATATCAATGATACCTTAATAAAAATAAATAGATGAAAAAATCTGTGAAATTAATGCAATATAATATATGCATGCAATAGAGGACTTATATGTGTGAAAATTTAAGAAGTCTATAATAAATAGGAAGATGGGAGTAACTTGTTTTGGAGGGAGTGAGGGTAAGAGTTTAGAACCAAAGAGAAGATGAGACCCAGTAAGGTTTGAGAGAAGAGTAGATGTTCTCAAGGTGGAGAAGGCAGAGGAAACTGTGTGTCAGGTCTCAGTTGTGGAGGCATGAAACAGCATGGTGTGTATGTGGGAGAACTACGAGCAGCTGCAGGGTGCCAACCCAGGTGATTAAAGTGGGGGTGAGGTGGAGGCCACAGGGATTGTGAGCATGTAGCTTTGGCAAGCTCACCAGCAGGGAGTTAATGGAATTTTAAAAACATATACACACACGCTAAGATGACAGTCATTTCCTCCCTCTCCTCGCCCTTCCCTTTAATAAAATTTGTCAATTTGTTAGAGTGCTAAGAGGGTGGTATGGGACTTCTCCGTCCCAGTGCCTATAGCTGATTAGATCTGGCTGTCTGACTTAAGTTGAGCCAAACAGACTCTAAGAATTTAAATCAGAACATTGGGAGACTGAGTCATATTACTGAAGTATAACTGACAAATAAAAATTGTATATATTCAGGTACACACTCTACAAAATATGTTATAGCTATTTTAAACCAAATCCCTCCCAGTCAGCATTTCAACAAATTACATGCTTTGCTGTAATTTGGTCTTTTTTTAATGTGAAATGGTGATAAGTCCAGACTAGTTCTCTTCTAGAATGTTCTGTATTCTCAATTTGCTGGTTATTTCCGCATAATGTCTTATAACGTGTTTCTCCCACCCTGACTCCTTTTTTTTTTTAACTAGACATTATAAGTAGAGGTTTGATTAGACTTAAGTTAAACATTTTTAGAATGTTTCACTAGTAATGTTATACTTCACTAGTTATGTTAAGTCACATTGTTTCACATTAGGAACCTAAATTCAGGTTGTCTCACTATTAGTGATGCTAAATGGGTCACCTGGTTAAGAGGATGACTCCCCTCCCAGTCTCACCATTGAAAAAGGACACATTTCCCTTTGTGGTTTGTAAATAACCTACAAACGACCTGTCCCTAACAACTTTTCATCTGCTAGTTTGACTTCCTTACCAATCTGGATGACTTTTATTTCTTCCTGTTGTCTGATTGCGGTGGCTAGGACCTCCAGTACTATGTTGAATAAAAGTGGGAAGAGTGGGCATCCTTGTCTTGTTCCCGATCTTAGTGGAAAAGCTTTCAGCTTCTTGCTGTTAAGTATGATGTTGGCTGTGGGTTTGTCATATATGGCCTTTATTATGTTGAGGTACTTGCCCTCTACACCCATTTTGTTGAGAGTTTTTATCATGAATGGATGTTGAATTTTCTCAAATGCGTTTTCAGCATCTATGGAGATGATCATGTGGTTTTTGTCCTTTTTGTTGATGTGGTGGATGATGTTGATGGATTTTTGAATGTTGTACCATCCTTGCATCCCTGGGATGAATCCCACTTGATCATGGTATATGATCCTCTTGATGTATTTTTGAATTCAGTTTGCTTATATTTTGTTGAGTATTTTTGGATCTACGTTCATCAGGGATATTGGTCTGTAATTTTCTTTTTTTGTGGTGTCTTTGCCTGGTTTTGGTATTAGAGTGATGCTGGCTTCATAGAATGAGTTTGGAAGTATTCCCTCCTCTTCTATTTTTTGGAAAACTTTAAGGAGTTTTATGTCTTCTCTAAATGTCTGATAAAATTCAGTGGTGAATCCATCTGGTCCGGGAGTTTTGTTCTTAGGTAGATTTTTGATTACCAATTCAATTTCGTTGCTGGTAATTGGTCTGTTTAGATTTTCTGTTTCTTCCTTGGTCAGTCTTGGAAGGTTGTATTTTTCTAGAAAGTTGTCTATTTCTTTTAGGTTATCCAGTTTGTTAGCATGTAGATTTTCATAGTATTCTCTAATATAATAATTCTTTGTATTTCTGTGGTGTCCGTCGTGATTTTTCCTTTCTCATTTCTGATTCTGTTTGTGCGTGTAGTTTCTCTTTTTCTCATAATAAGTCTGGCTAGGGGGTTATCTATTTTGTTTATTTTCTCAAAGAACCAGCTCTTGGTTTCATTAATTTTTTCTATTGTTTTATTTTTCTCAATTTTATTTATTTCTTCTCTGATCTATTATGCCCCTCCTTCTGCTGACTTTGGGCCTCATTTGTTCTTCTTCTTCCAGTGTCAATAATTGTGAATTTAAACTATTCATTTAGGATTGTTCTTCCTTCTTTAAATAGGCCGGATTGCTATATACTTTCCTCTTAGAACTGCCTTCGCTACATCCCACAGAAGTTGGGGCATTGTGCTGTTGTTTTCATTTGTCTCCATATATTGCTTGATCTCTGTTTTAATTTGGTCATTGATCTCTGTTTTAATTTGGTCATTGATCCATTGATTATTTAAGAGCATGTTGTTAAATCTCCATGTGTTTGTGAGCCTTTTTGTTTTCTTTGTACAATTTATTTCTAGTTTTATACCTTTGTGATCTGAGAAGTTGGTTGGTAGAATTTTAATCTTTTTGAATTTACTGAGGCTCTTTTTGTGGCCTAGTATGTGGTCTATTCTGGAAAATGTTCCATGTGCACTTGAGAAGAATGTGTGTCCTACTGCTTTTGGGTGCAGAGTTCTGTAGATGTCTGTTAGGTCCATCTGTTCTATTGTGTTGTTCAGTGCCTCTGTGTCCTTACTTATTTTCTGTCTGGTTGGTCTGTCCTTTGGAGTGAGTGGTGTGTTGAAGTCTCCTAAAATGAATGCATTGAAAAAGAGCTTTCTTTTCAGTAAACTATTTTATTGACTCTCTCGGTGGACAATTTGACAGTCATTTGTTTTCAATTCTGTTTAAGGCAGTGGGAAAGTTCTTGATTTTTAAAAGGATTTGTTACTCAATTATTGGAGCTGTTCACTAGTATCTCAATAGCCTCCCCAATATTTCCAGCTATTCCTTTGTTTGGTTCCCAGGAGCTTTTTAAATCCAAGCAATGCACCATTGTAGGATTTGAAGTAAAGGTGGGTGAGAACTCACCCTTCTATGGTAAAATGGAAGAAAAACTAGTAGGTGGGAACCAAGAGCCAGCATGACATCTTGACTGCACCAATTCTCAGGAAGATCAGCTTTAGAAAGCATGCTTGGGGAAGTGAGGATCTCCAAATTAGTTCCCATAAAACCGTCTGCATGCTTTAAAAAGTCCTATAATAAACAAGAAGATGGGACCCTTGGGAAAGTCTTTGTCTGAGCCAGTTGAAGACCTGCTCTACCCTACCAAAACACTAAGCAAAGTCTTCCATGTTTTTGAGGACAAGTAAAGGCAGAATTAAAGGAATTTCAGGATGGCTTTCAAAACAGTAGCCTGGATTTCACTCCTCTGGTCCTGCTGCATACTGCTATTTTAATCTCAGGAGCTGGATATTCCTTCTTTCTTTACACTGATTTTGTAACTTCTAAACAGTGCCACACTCCCTCTCCCCAAGGCAAACTGATTCCCCAGGCAAAGGAGAAAAAAAAATCACATAAATTATTTTCAAAATATTATCACAACCATTCAAATATTACTGGGTTTTATGCGTATGGATGGAAAACAGTTGTCTTTTTCTTCCAAATGGCCAGGAATAAGTTTAGAGATTACATATTTAATGCTTTTTAACAGAATAAGTATATTATATAGTATGTTTTATAGCCCTCCTTAATAATACTCTGGATTATGATTCCTTATAAAAATTATTTTTATTACTTTATCATTAAGGTATGATGTACACATGCAACCATCCTAAAAGGAATGAATAATTTGGTCATTTTGTTGGTCTCAGTTGAAAGCAATCTTTTTTATTTCTCCTGTCAAAGACCTATCATTGTGGATCAGTTTTAGTCTAGTCCATTATTCATGATGCAAAATAGTATACTATAGTGTGCCTACTCTGGGGTCAGATTAAATAGTTCCAGATCCTAGCTCCCACATTAACTAGCTGTGCAGTTTGGGGCACATTACTTATCCTTTCTAAGCCTCAGTTTCCTCATCTATAAAACAGAATGTTAATAACAGTACCCAGCTCCTGGTTTGATGGGAGGATTAAATGACATCATGTACTAAATACCCGGCACATGTTAAATATTAGCTGTTGTTGGTATTGACTCAGAGAGATGATACATATGTCATCATCCTGCTGGCTGTCAGAATTTTTTTCAAACACATATCCAGCTTTCCTGACAAATGAATTTTCTGAAAGTGGCAAGTGTTAGATTTAAGAGAGTTGCATTTCTCTGAGTCTTATACAGAAAAAGTAGAATTACCCTGACTCTTCTCTTGAAATGAAAGAAGTAAAATACATCTTAAGCTGTGATTGTCTGAGCCAGGTAGGAGTTTCAGTTTCTTGAAATTACAGTCCAGCTCCCCTATGCTACCTCTTTTCTTACAGAGTTTACATTCCTGCACATTGAAAATCAGCATTTCTCCCCCCAAAAATAAATATTCAGAATTGCCATGGTGAGGATTCTGAGCTAGAAACAATCAGTTATACACCAGGATGATGAGACAAATGTAGAGCTATCTTAATTCCCTAATTTGGGGTAGTCTAAATGCTAACCAAGGGATTGTTACTAATCAAATTTATTTTTAAGATAATTTAGCAACTTCCATTCAAAAATATTTATCTTTTCTCCCATAAAACTGTAACGCATTTGCAAATTGTTCCTAGTGTCGGCAATCCCCTGTGTTTCTAAAGTATCTCCCAATTGAGCCTGTTTGGACTTCAGTGAGCAGCATTGTAAAAGTCAGAAGCCCAAGGGAGAGAAGCATGTTTCCCTTGCTCTTCCCTCTTCTCTGTGATAGCACTCCACGGTCATTTTATGAAGCTGGTGTTTTCATTCAGTTGCACCTAAATAGATTTTTTTAAGAAAAAAAAAAGCAGTGGAGGATGGAGGAAGTTACCATCACAGTGTCCATACTAATTCCTAGAATCCTTTCAAGATTTAGGATGGCAACAGTTCACTAAGGAAAGGGCCATTAGGTAAATTTGGCTCTGAAAATGCGAATTGAAAGTGCCTCCTCATCAATTCAGCCCTTTTCCCTTTTCCTTTCTTCAACTGTAGGGTCCCGCGGTGACTGGTTCTGAAAGAAATCATCCCCTGAAGCAGTTACCTAGCACCATGGCAACAGGGACGTCAGCAAAGCAGGAGAGACCCTGCACAGAACAGCTCCTACCCAGCTCCCTCCCAGCCTCTCTAATTCAGCACTGCCTTGAGGCCTTGGGATGGAGCTAAAGACATCTAAAAAAATGCACACTCAAGAAATCCTACTTGTTTCTGTGGTTTTGCCTATGAACATAGATATATGGGCATAAAGTAAACCACGTTATGAGAATTTCCCCTCCCCCAAAGAACAAGGAGCATATTTAAAGGGTGGGGATGTGTGATGGGATGGAGGCAGGGAGGCAGGCGGGCATGGGATGGTCTTTGGGTTTAATGATATGAAAAAATTATTTATAAGGTAACAGTAAGCTGATAGTAGGGGAAGTCGGAGCCCTACTATATGGTCTGATTTATATTTAGACAGAAGACTTGGGGAAAATATTTTTAAAATATTTTAATTTACCTGAGAATGAAATAAACACTTGTTTTTGATGAGCACTAAGTGTGGGGGGTGGGGGAGGCGGCGAGCTGTAAGATGTTCAGCTGTCCATGGTGCTGAACATTCGATCGTCTCAGATGTGCTCAGGGGTCTCTACAGCGAGGTGAGGGAACACCTTGCCATGTTAGGATACTGATGATAAGAAAGAAAGAGAGGAGCTGGAGAGAAAGCATCATTTCCCTCCCTACCAGGCAACTCTGAATGCCCAGGATAAAATGTTCCAATGAAAAATAAAACAAAAAAAGAAAGTGGAGAAGGCTGGAGGTTTGGATGATTGACTCTTCCCCTTTTCATATGGAGATTTTTGGTCAGAGCCAATCAGGTCAGAGATTTCTGTTGCTTTGCTCCTGGAAGGAAAAGTGGGGGAAGGGAGAGAAGATGGCTACAGTCTCCCCCTGAGCCACATGATCCATTTCCCATGTGACACATTCCAGAGCCTTGGAAAGAAGGGAGGGGCACCAAAAGAGTGGGGCTGGGGGTGGCAAGATGGTTTAACTGTCAGCCCTGTACAGCGTCATCTTGCCTTCCTACCAGGAAGCAGGCTGGGAGCCAAGGGGAAGGCAGAGGACAGCTATGAGTGCGTTTCCACGCTTTCCTGGTGGTTTATGGCATTCTCCAAACTCCTATGCAAGAGCTATTCCTGATCGAGAAGATCCAAGGAGACCGTCTCTGAAATCAAGTCCGGATGAAGGTATGTACTAGGGATTGCTCGGGTATCGTGCCTGAAATTTGGCTCAGAGGACATAATACCTTCTTTTTTTTTTCCAGGCAATTTGAAGATTTTTGTCCTGGCTTAGATGCTGGTTAAGGGCTTCTGATTTGTTACCGGTCCAGAAAAGATAACCTAGGTAGTTCTATAAAATGAGTAATTCACCAGAGTAAGTGCCTGTTGAAGAAAAATTAGATGGAGATTGTGTATAGTGATAGCTAATAAAAACAAAGCACTAACTGATAAAAAAGGATTTTTTTTCCTTTGAAACCTGGAAAGATGAAAGAATAATATTACCGAAACCATCTAGATTTCCTTGTCACTGCAATGAAACCCTGCTTATTCTGTGCCCTTGTTCCCAGAGGTTGCTGGCAGTGGCTTAGGGAGGCTCGGTGGGCAGACAGGCTGTCGCTTTGTGCCGTGCAGTTGTCTTCCTTCTGATGTTCCTGTTACCAGGAGCGCTTGTGATTGTTTCCAGCTCTGGTTTAGGACAGGAGATTGCCACTGCATTCCAAGTCCTAGAGAATAGCTACCAAGAAGGTCCCCCTGGAAGTTCTCAAAGGAATTTTCTAAAGTTACTGGCTAAAATAATCTGCCATTCACTCAAACCTGGGTATCTTTGCCCACTTCTACCCCAGCACAAAGTGGGAAGCTAGCCAATTTAAATTCTATGTCATCTTCAACAAACATTTATAAAGTTCTTGCTATGTGCAAGATGTCATTCAAAGCACAAATAATCAGTCATTTAGCCCTTATAATAACCCTCTGAGGGAGGTGAGAAACTAAAACACAGAGGAGTTAGGTAACTTTCCCAAGTTCACACAGCTAGCAAATAGAAATAGCATTTGGACCCAAGAAACTTGACTGCACAGTCCATGATCTTAACCACTGAACTTCACTTCCTCCCTGCTCCTGTTATTTTAAATGATGTCAACAGTTGATTTGGCTACAGATTTTTGTTTAGCTGATGCTTCTAGAAGACTGAATCATCTTGCCTGGCTGAGATGAATCCCAGTGAAGTCTATATTTAATCATGAATTATCCCAATAGTCGTGTTCTGTACCCCCAAATAACTCAGTAAGTAATTGCCTGTTCCTCTTCCCCCTGTGCTATGTAGATATCTGGTAGTAAAACATTGTGTTGCTATGGTTACCAAATGATGACTAAAGGAAAAAAGAAATCTAGAATTACATCACGGTTGATTTTTTTTAATCAAATCTAGAAACAGTCTTCCATACTCAGAACCTAGTAATAAGACCAGCCTAAGCATATTATCTTAAAAAGCACTTACCTGGTTTTGAAAATTAACAAATTTAAAACTTTTAAACTATGAACATAAGCAATGATATCAAAGTGACTACCTTTAAAATAATATACTTTAACACAGGGGAATATATCTCTCTCTTTGAAAGTTATTTTAGGTTTTTAAAGGAAAAAGAGGCAGTTTCTTAAAAAATTCTAGAGATTTCTGAGATATGAAGATTTCCTGACTTTGGTCTGTGGAGTTCCTCTTCTGGCTCTTGACAATAAGAGATGACCATTTCATTCTCACATGCTGTGGGAAAATTAAGAGAAGTTACTAGGTCAAAGATACAAAAAGGAAGACAAGGGATAGGAATCTAAGATTTATGAAATTCTTCTCTAAATGAGGTATTTCCAGTGTTTCACTGAAGAATACTTTGAAGAGTAATTGTGTCTCCTACAATACTGAACTTTAGTCCTTTGGATTAAACTTTTGATTCCTGCTGAAATCAACATTTCTCTGGGAGAAGTTAACACTTGTAGTCATCTGAAGTGAGCTTTTGAGAAAAGGGACCATATCCTTACATCTTTGGATTTCTAGTTTTTAGCACCAGGTCTGGTTTATGGTAAGCTCTTCATACACATTTGCAGATGAAAACTGGGAAGACTCAAGATTCTGACAGCATTCTGCTGGAGCCAATCTGGGGTCCCATTCGCATTTTGTTTCGCATGTGTTTAAGGGAAGATCATGAGGTGGTAAATGTAAAGCAGGAGAGAACTTGGCAACAGTCAAAATTCTGCCTGAAATTTATACACGCTAATCAAACTGACCCTGGATCAATAGCAAACTAGAGTTGAAGAAGTATCCATAAATTCTTTCCTGGGGATTACCAGTCCTCCTGACAGTTTATTTACATTTAGCATGAAGTTCTGTCAACATTTTCATTGTCATCCAGATGAGGACACCCCTAACAGCCTCATTTTCTCTGATGTTTTGCTTGGCACCATCTCCCACTGTTGAAATAGTTCATCTTGGGTTGAGAGGGGTTGTCTTGAGAAGGTTAATTCCTGCCCTCAGGCAGTCCTCCCCTAATCAGTGTGGGTCTCAGTCCCCAGAACAAGAGCTCCAGGACTATAGGACTGCTCCCTAGAGATCCCTGGGGTCTTCAGTGTCCGAGTGGGCTGGAGCCAGACCCCCTTTCCCAGACTGTGGCAGTTAGGAGGACCCAAGTGCAAAAGATTGCTTTGTGCATCTTGAAAGTTTGCTTAGGATTTGACTTCAAACAAGCAGGCTAACTAGTCTTGAAATAGTCACCCCTCCTGATAATATACACAAATACGTCCTGCTATGTTGTGTTTCCATCTAATTAAGTCATTCAGGAGAGGAAAAAGCAGGTTTGTGGATGAGGTGAGGGTCCTGGACCCCCATACTCTCATCCTCCGTACCTCCAGTGTCACCTACTGAGTGAGCAAAAGAAACAGCCCTGCGGGAAGCTCGCTTCAGTGGGCCAAGTGCTGCAACACCCACCACGTTGACGCGGGCTTCCCGGAGGAGGAGGCTTGGATCTGGAAGCTTCCCTGCGCTGCCTACTCCTCCCACGCAAATCTAAAAGGGGATGATCCACTCAGTCAGCTGAACAGGAGAAGATGGAACAGAGGGAGAAAGCGGGGAGGCTTCCCCTTAAGGAGAGGCCTTGCCAAGAATGCTTTCGGCTTTGAGGCTAGGCAGGAAAGAGGGAATAAGAAGGGGGACAGTGAGCGTGGGCGAAGGCCCTGAGGAAGTGACACCTGGGTACTGCCTCTCAGTTACGGTAACTCGCCCACTGCTCGCAAACCCTGTCAAATGCGTCGGCCCTGCCAGCCCAATTAGCAAATCCTTTTCTAGGTCACATACGTAGCGAGGGGAAGGAATGGAGAGAAGGGGCACAGTGCGGGTGCGATTCCTCCTTCATGAGCCAACGCAAAAATGTGATGACATAGCAGGTGGCCTCTCCAAGAGAATAGTTTAAAAAGCAAAGGGGGTTTCCATCATGGATTTATTTCCCCGTTCGTAGAGTCGTTTTCCCTGGGCTAAACTTTAAAGGGGTCATCTGGAGCCTTTCATTCAGCAGACTTTCCAAGGCACTGGATGTCTGCTTTGTTTAATCGTGATAGAAACTCTGAGGTATTCATTTTTAGCACCAATTTCTCATCAGGAAACTGAAGCACAGAGACATCTAATCTGCCTGAAGTCACACACAGCAAACAGGGCCAGGATCTGAATCCAATCTTTCTAAATCTGCTCTTTCCACTGTTTCACAAGTAAAATTCTTTCCTCTGCATCCTTGAGTCTCTTGACTTGCTGTTTGCTGTATATGATCAGAAGCAGGACGCAGGTTTCTCAGTCCCCAGTCCGATGTTTGAGGTGAAGTACAAAGCACTCTACTCTAAGCTTTCAGGGGTTTCAACATTCTGGATGCTGGTGGTGGGGTAGTGGGAAGCAATGGAATGGCTGATATGAATTTAGTCTTTACCCTCAATTATATAAGAAATGCTATATTGAATTAGTTCCTATTGCTGCTGTAACAAATCACAAATTTAGTGGCTTAAGGCATCAGTCATTTGTTATGTCACAGTTCTGCAGGTCAGAAGTCTAGGCAGGTTAGGCTGGTTTCTCTGATTTGAGTCTCACAAGGCTGAAATCAAGGTGCTGGCAGGACTGTGTTCCCTTTCAAAGGCTCTGGGGGTGATTTCCCTGCCAAGTTCATTTTGGTGCTTGGCTAAATCCAGTGCCTTGCGGTTGTAGGACTAAGGTCACATCTCCTTGATGACTGTCAGTTGGGGGTCACCCGTTACTCCTAAATGCCCCACCCTGGTTCTCGCATTTGGGCCCTAGCATCTCAGAGTCAGCAACAGCATGGTAATTCCTTCTCAAGGCTGGAATCTCTCTCTCTGACTTCTGCTGCATTTCTCTGCTACCAACCAGAGAAAGCTCTTTGTTTTTATCTTCCCATGTAAACCTCCATAACCTTAATTATACATGCAGAGTCCCTTGCGCTATATAACATGACATATTCACAGGTTCTAGGGATTAGGGGGTGGACATCCTGGGGGGCCATTCTGCCTAATATACACATTATCTCCTTTAAGTAATGGCCAGGCTCCATCCTAATAGGCCAATGGGAAAGTCAGTAACAAACATTATTGAAACTGTCTTCCTTTTCCTCCTTCTAGATTCTGGGATTCTTATACACAGCAAAATATATGAGGAGGTTCCTCTAGGCTTAGATCCCTTCTGATGAGAGCAGATATAATTGTGGTCTGAGCTGATGTGTCTCCCTGTCACTAACTCCTTAAAGGCTGGTGGAACTGCTGCTTTGGGACCACCGCTGGGGCAGTGGACTCCCTTCCCAGCCAGGGAACTCCATGCTTGGACCAGCCTCCCTAGCTGCCCTTCTCCATTACCACCTGTCACTTACCTGAGCACAGTGAGAAAGGGAGGCAAGGGTCCCAGACTTACCTATTTTTTAAAAAGTTATTTACACACCATAACATTCACTTATTTAAACTGTGCAGTTCAGTGATTTTGTTACATATACAGATCTTTACGACCATCAGCATAATGCAAATTCAGAACAGTCTCATCATTCCAGAAAGCTCCCTTGTGCCCAGCCAGGCCACCTTTTGCACGGCTTCAGGAGACACAACCACATTCCTGGGTCAGAGGTCCTTGTTTCTCCTTCCTTCCATCTATGGAAATCCCCTCAGAACTCAGCTTCCAGAAACACAAAGCCAAGGAAACAGGTTTGTCTCAGCCCCCGAGATACAACCCTCCTCCAAGACATGGCGGCACTTAGGCATGGCTCATTCTCCGAAGGGGATAGGAAAGGAGTTCCGGCCAGGAGCACAGTGCACATCCGCAGCTCAGGGACTTGCCCTGCCTCCGAACAATGCTGCGGAGCCTTCCGGTGGCAGTTGCCGGTGGGCAACCTGGCTCCATGGAGCAGTGACTTGCAGGCGACTGAGTCAGACCTGCTCCCCTTCCCCTGCTTCCTGCCTCCTCTATACAGAAACAAAGGTATTCTTTGCTCCCAGCTCAAATGACCCCGTGAGGACATATGTGGGGTGGGATGTGAGAATAGGGAACCTCATCCATGGCATAAGAATGAAAGGAAGTTCCCAAAGGGTCTCTGTCTCCAGGCCCACCTAGCCCTCTTCCCTGCCCTCTCTGCAGGTTCCTTTGACCGTGAAGAACACTGACAACAGCCTATCACAAGGCCAGTCCTAAGGCCAGGCCTCAAGGAAACTAACACATCGTTCAGGATCTGGAAGGTGGCTAGGGAGCCAGGGTACTTGGTGACTAGGTTTTCTTGTCATGTCACCTGTCTGCAGCGGGAGCCCTGGACAGTCTGCCGATGACCCTGCTCGTCTCTCTCTGTGCCTCTACTGCTCCCACTGTCTTTCCGCCCGCCCAGCAAAAGAGGGGGTCCCCCTACCATGCTCTCATAACAGCTTGCTGTCTTCTGCCATAGAACTCATTACAACTTACTATCTTCACTTGTGCTTATTTATTATTCTTCTCTCCACCCCTCCCCAACTGATCAGACTGTGATCTTCATGAAGGTAGGGACACAGTTTTGTTTGCCCCCGTATATCCAGTTCTTAGCACAGTACATTCTGGCACATGGTATGTTCTTCAAGTATACTTACAAAATGATAAATGAATCAGTGACAATGTGCAAAAGAATCGAGAAGATTTCTTCAAACTTATATATTCAACTGCCAACTGGGTATCTCTACTTGGATCTCTAAGAGGAATTTAACTCATCCAAAGTAAGATTTTTGATTTCCAGCTCCCCAGCCTTTGCCCCCACCCCATCTCAGACCCTTAAACCTAGGAGCCATCCCCATTGCCTAAACCCCATCACACCTCAGCAAATCTTATTGGCTCTGTCTTCAAAATATTTTCAGCATCCATCTACTTTTCTCCACCTACACTGCTACTACCCTGGTATAAGCCACCATCATTACTTACCTAGGTTATTGTAATAGCCTCTTAACTGGTTTCCCCACTTCTACTCTTAGCCACCTATACAGCAAACTAAAGTTATATTTTTAAAACATGAATCAGGTCATACTCATATCACTCCTTTGCTGAAAACCTGCAATGGCTTTCACTGCAATAAGAAAAACATTTGTGCCCTACAATGCCATATGTGACCTGACCCCTGTCTACCTTTCTGATTACATCAGTTTCCAGTTTCTTCCACTTTCATATGCTCTAGCCACATAGCAAGCTCACTCCTGCCCCAGGGTCTTTGCACTGTTCCTTAGCCTAGAATGCGATTCTAATTTTCACTTGGCTGGCTTCCCATCCCTGGGGTTTCAGCTCTAGTGTCAAAGAACTTCAAAGAATCCTTCTCTGACCACTCCACCTGAAGTAAGACCCTATATCAGGCAAGATGCTTTTAGAGGCAAGTAACAGAAAGCTCAAAGAGGCTTAAGCCATAAAGGAGCTTACTGATTATTCAATAAGTAGTCGGGCGGTGGGTGTTTTCGATTTTGGGGCCCTCAGAAGTATCTTTGTGAGTCTCAGGGTTTCCCTTTGACCTCATAAGATACCACCCAGTGCCCTGACATCTTTCATGTGACAGTTTACAAAGGCAAGAAGCAAGGGGCAGCCAGGCCCATAAAAGAACGTATCCCACATGCCCCTTTCCTCTTACCAAGAAAGAAACATTTTCCCAAGAGCCTCCAGTGCCCTGCCAGGAGCCTTTCTCCTGTCTAGTGGCCAGAAGCAGACAATGCTGGTGACCACCCAGCTGCAAGGGATGATGGGAAGCACTTATCTTGCCTTTCCAGCCTTTTGAGAGAGGAAGGTAGGGAGGAGTTGGGAATGACTACTGGGTGACCATCTGCCATTCCACTTCCCACTGATTCTTGGTTCTTCATTCTGCTTAATTTTTCTCCAAAGCACTAATGACTTCTTTATTTATGTATTTGTTTGGCCATTTATTACTTGTTTCCTTTACTAGAGGGAAGCACCATAAAAGCAGGGACCTTCCCAGGGAAGGCACTATAGCACAGAGAAGACAAGTAGTGACTCCATAGCATCTTATACGCTGGTGGACAGTGACTGCAATGGGGTGTGTTGGGGGGACTTGATAATAGGCGTGAATGTTGTAACCACAATGTTGCTCATGTGAAGCCTTTATAACATTGTATATGAATGATACCCTAATAAAAAATACCAAAAAAAAGCAGGGACCTTGTCTGTCTAGTTAACTTCTGTGTCTCTAGCAATTAGCACAATCCTGGCTCATGCTAAGTGATAAAAAATATGGATGAGTGTATGATTGAAGGCTATTTTGTGTGTCCATCATATCAAAATAGTCATTTCTTAGGGTAAAGTTTCTTGGTGTTTATTTCTCATTTTCCTTCCCTTTTTATGTGACCTTACAGATTCTGGGTGAACAGTAGAGAGACAGGGAAGTCCAGTATTATTAAACCTTGAGCTGCATCCCTTCCATACAGAACCTGGCTAAGTGGCAGCTGGAATGCATCCATTATACATACCCAAAGAGGTGCCAATATGACCTACCTTTGTCTCCTGCACCATAGTTTGTAAATAATTTTGGGAAGACTGCAGCTCGTGGTCAACATAAACCTTCATGTGTGGTAAAGCTCAGGCTCCTTGAATTTTTACTCCAATGCTAGCCATCCCTGCACAGAACTGTCAAGTAGGTGGAGTTCAGTGCTTCACCACCAGCCCTTCACCTACCCCATCCCTGAAGGGATCCCCGTCTTCACTCTCTCAGATGCTGGCTGTCCTCATGACTTCTGGTTTTGGCATCTCTTCTGTTGTCCTTTTCACTAAGATCATAGGTCTCTGAGATAGAAGGAATCTCAGATATCACTACTGTACTGGTAATACGTACAAGTATTTACTCTTTAAGAAGCATTTACATTTTATTTTTTTATTACGTATCATTGATATACAATCTTATGAAGGTTTCACATGAGCAACATTGTGGTTACTACAGTCACCCATATTATCAAATCCCCCATACACACCCCATTGCAGTCACTGTCCATCAGCATAGTAAGAGGGAATTTACATTTTAATAGGGACCTTGGCTTTTTAAGAATGATGTTCTAATGGTGAGAGAAGTTGGGGGCATAGAAGCCTTCCTGGTTTCTAGACATCACACCAAGGATACTATTTATTTCTGGTATTTTAGAACTCATGTAAAGGACAAAGAAAGGTAAAGGTGAAAGAGAGGTAATAGTTCCTTAAATACCTAGAATTTCTCACCCAGAAATATGATTGCCTGTTATGGGTTATTTTGTGAAGTTAGAAGAGGCTGAAAACCCCTTTCTTTTAAAAAAAATCATGTCCCCCTTGAAAACGTAACCAATAGGCAAACAAAAAGAAAGTGCCCAGCCTCATCTCAGGCAACTGCTTGATCCCAGTTGGGAAACAGACTGAAAGGCACAGAGCTGGAAATATTATGGAGGAAAATTTATATATATTATATAATAGGAGGAAAGGGAAAAGGGCATTAGGGGAAATTCCACACTTATAAGGATACGAGGAGTCCCAGATGGTGAAGAATAAACTCTGTTTTCATTGGAAGTGTGAGGTTCCTTTGCAATTACTCAAAATTACCTACTGGAAATAATTTAAGCAGAATGGATTCTATATGCTTTTGAGAAAGACATATTCAATCCAGTTAATATTACATATTTGGGCTTAGGATATAGAAAAAAGCTTTATCTGGCTAGTATGTCACTAGAAAATCATCCCCAACTTGGAGAAAAGTTGTGTTGGTTTATTTATTTGGACGTCAGTGGTTTTCCCCTTAAAAACAGTGTTATGGACAATGATTAGGTACTCAGTCCCCTTCACAAGAGCCGTTTACCCTTAACAAAGCTAAATTATGTAACTTATGTATTATCATTATAGCATGTGTGATGTGGTCACTAAAATGTACTTGTCATACGGCTTACAAGACTTTTATGGGCTGACAGTAGTAGAATTGCTAATTTTTTAAGCTCATGTTATATGCCAGACACCGAGTCATCTGTTTTTTAGAACTACATAAGGATAACACTTAGTATTTCCTCATACCAGACCAACTGACTTGTATTAGCTCACTTAATTCCTGTGCATATATTACCTCAGTTTATCTTTATAATAATCAAATGAGATAGGGACTGATTATCCTCATTTGACACATAAGAAAACTGGAGCTCAAGAGGGTAAGATAATTGTCCTGGGTCACACAACTAGTTAGTGGGTGGCAGAGGTGGGATTCACCCTTCAGCTGACTTTAAAGCCTGTGTACATAACCACTATATTGGAAGATGAAAAGTAGATGTTTTTCAGCAGAAGATTATGTTGTAGATATGTTTGTCAGATTTAGCTAATACAAATACAGGATAAAGTTAAGTATTTGATGGGATATTGCATGGGACATACTTAGACTAAAAACTTATTTGTTATTTATCTGAAATTCACACTTAACTGGGTGTCCTGTATTTCAGCTGGCAACCCTCTCTGGGTGGCACATTAGGAGAATGTGTCTTACCCTCACTGGTTTTCCTGTCCCCCTACCCACCCCAGTCATGCTGATGGCTACCTGGGCCTTATGAAGTTAGTTCTACAAAGAACTTAGCTCAGTGTGCACCCCAGAGCCATAGCTCAGGGCTGGAAAGCAAGATAGCCACTCAGGAAGCTTCTGGAGAGCCTCTGTGGCCTCAGCCATTTGTAAGTTTAGGGTTTGTGTAAGTTCAGGACTTCAGGATAGGTGGCCCCATTAACCCTGCCCTGCTAGAAGTGGTGAGCTGGTAAATGGTTAACAACAGGCTCTGCAGGGGAAAAAAAAACACAATTTGTTGTGTTTGTCAATTTCCACGGTGTGAACTTTCCTACCATGGTTGACTCATGATACCAGCAAGACACCACTGAACTTGGAGTTGGGAAGAAATATGCACAACTGGCTCTGCGGAGCTCACAAAAGCCAGTCCCAGCCCACCACTGTTCTGGGCATTTCTTATTTTCATATGTAGGCATATCAAGCCTACATAACAGTAAAAGGTTTAACAGAAAAACATCTACCTCCTCGTTTTTTTCTGAATTAGGACAATTAAAATTTAAAGGAGACAATTTCCTACTTGGTATGATACCGCTGATCAAACTTTTTCCTAACGTCAATCTGAGGTCTCAAGCTCTGCTTTCACTCTGCATTGAAGGGCAACAGCTAATGATCTGTCACAATGAATTTCCTCTCATATTCTTTATTCTGGAGAAAGGCTGTATTTGCAGACCAACGTGTCTACTGCACTTTTGCTGCTAAGCCTGCATGCAGTATATGGTGGGAGTGATTTTTTTCCCCCAAATGTTCCCTATGCCACATATTTCTGAGCTAGCATATTGAACAGATGTATCTGTGGGTAGGCAAGAGGCTGTGGGGGGATAATTTTCTATTCCTATGTTTGGTTGAGGAGTCAAGAAAGACCTATCCACAAGCAGCCAGTGTGTCTCTCTGAATTCAGACCTTGCCCTCTGGCTTGCTGGGCAGGAAGCCCCATGGGTGGCTAAGAGCACGGGCTTTGGCATGAGGTGATGGTGGGGTGACTGCTCTTCAACTGTATGACCCTGGAGAAGAACTTTAGCTCTTTTCATTTGTAAACCAGGGCTAATGATATTATCGACCTGAAGGGCGAACCATATGAAATACCTCACCCACAGTAAGCACACGGTGAGAATCAACTATTGGTGGCATAAAGATTGTAGCTACTGTCATCATTGTAATGAATCTGGCTGCTCATTTGTAAACAGCCTTCTGTAGCTGCCTACGTCCAGAAGATACTCCCCATTCTACAGAAAATGTTTCAGTTTATTTTTCAACCAAATCACTTAAAATTCAACATGGTAAGAATTCTAGTTTGACATGAAATTTTTGAGCAACTGTCAGAAATAAAAATAGTCTTCCTATATTTCCTATATTGTGAGGCTGTCTGTGAATCTTTATAATTGTAAGAAGGAAAAAGAAATTAGTTAGGGCTTTTTGAGACGAGAAGAAACCTAAGCAGCAATTGATGTGGGTAGCCAGGAATAGCCCCCAGCAGAGCTGTGAAGCAAACAGTGTGTCATCTGTGCCCCTCTGCTCCTCTCTGTGGTCATTTCATTAGTTTCTAATCATTCATATATTCACCCATCCTTCAAAGTGTGATTTTCAAAAAGGTAAAACCATAACCCCTGCAAATACAGAATGAACATATGGCAAAGATGTATTAACTTATTACTGAAGGAACCAGTGAGATTCTAAGGCTGGTCCCAAGAGCATTTGAATAAATAGGTATTTATAGGGCTTTTGTTGTTGTTTGTTTTTTTAAAGAATATTAGCATAAGGTGCTAGGTAAATACAAACTGGTTAAGGTCCTACAGGGCAATAAATAAGTCCATATCCATTGGGGTTAATTTTTTCTGCCAGAAATATGCATGTTAAGATGTAACTTCATGATGTCTGGATTCTAGTCATGTATTAAATAGCAAAGTCAAGCACATATACATACTCCCAGAGAATTAAGTAATTCTTGGGGAAGCCCTTTTAACAATGTCCTCATGTGATATTAAGAAGATATACTTTACTCTCTTTGTCTTATTATCAAGTATTGGATAATTGTTATTAACACATCTATCCATGTATTTATTCAATAAACGTACACATACCCCAGGGATGTAGAGATAAAGACACAGTCTCTCTCCTTCAGGAACTCATGACCTAACAGGGAGACAAACATTCAAAATAGTAATTACAATATAAAGTGATAGGCATATTCCCCTGGCTCCCACCATTACAGAGGTCCACCCAGTCCCTAGCTCTGTACCATGTCACTCCATTCCCCATTTTCTCCAACTCTATGTTAAAACAAATCTCTTAGAGACCAGTAGGTGAATGAGTCCTTTCTTAGATAATGTATCAGTAGAGATGTATTTTAATAAGGGCCTTTAGTACTCAGCCCAATAATGTGTCATATGGAAGTCTGAGAACTGGTAGGAAGAGAGATGTTGGGCAGGAAAGAGGTGAAGAAATCTTCTGTCACTGCTGAAATTACAGAATATGGATGACCCAGACATAATTAAGCAACACTTGTATTTCAGACATACTCCCCTAAAGATGTATTTTTTTTCCAAATTAATGGACCAGGGGAGATCTTTCTAAATTTTTACTTTGGAGCCCTAGAATTCAGCTATGTCAGACTATCTTTTCTGGGAGGGGGGGTGAAGGAGTCCATCTGGGGACACCTGAAGTACCTTCACTATCCCTTAAATGAGAGTTCTGTTTCATGTAGCAGTTGACCTGGGTGACTTCAATTTCACCTGCCCTGTTCTTCTCAGGAGTCGTGTTTTCCCCCATCTCCATGGTTACTAATGTTTCAGCTTCCTGAGAATACACAGTGATTTCCTATCTCTGTGCTCAATTCTAGCAGAACCACCTAGAGGAGTCATGTATTTCAGTTCTCTGTGCTTATGCCGTCAATTCAGTAATACATAACTTAATAAGCAGTTACTAATTGAATGTAAAGAACTTTCAGAGAGAGCATGGATAAAGAAAAACACCCTCCTCCCAGGAGCCCATAGTTTAGTGGGAGAAGACAGAGACATGGATGTCATTCTGAAGCAGAGATTCTTAATCTTGACTGCACATTAGGATCACTTGGGGGACTTTGACACATCCCAATGCCCAGCCTGCACTCCAGACCAATTAAATTGAATCCCTGCAGGTAGGACCCAGGTATCCTTATCTCATAAAGCTCCCTGAGAGAATTCAACGTGTTGCTCAGCCAGGGAATCATTGCTCTAAAGCAGAACAAACTTGGAAAATGCTTCAGTAAAGGACTAACAAAGTGCGGTAGGAACAAGGCCACCACAGCATGCTGGATGTTAATACTCTTATCCAGTGTCTGACGGCATTGCAGCCCGTGGACGCGGAAAATATAACCTCTCATTGTAACCATGTGAAAAATGTAGGTCAGTTTGATTGTAGAGGAGATAGTAACTGTGTACTCTGGGAGTTAGGGTTTGTAGGAAACTATGTTTCTGAAGGGCAAAGGCCCAAAAACGATCAACCCAGAAAGATGACCCCCCAGATTCATTCCACATGAGCTCTGTCCCCTTTGGAATTTGTTTTCACTCCTAGAAGTCCGCCTATTCATGCTCCCCACCCCCCCGCTCAAACCTCAGCTCCCTCGGGAAGCCTTTCCTTCCCCTATCCCAAGCAAAATCAGGTCCCTATTTTTCTCGCCCCTTACTCCTTGTCTGTTTTTAGCAGTTAATCATAACTATCCTAGAATTTAGTTATAGTATGGCAGATAGCTTATTTATACCCTGATCCTCTTTAAGGGCCTTATTTACTTTTGCTGCCCCCATACCTAGCATGTTGCTTGGCTTATTGAATGAATAATCTGGGCTGCAGCAGTTTTAGGTAGAGTCGGAAAAGGCATGCCAGCATGAGGAGAGACCGAGGTTCTGGAACTCCTCAATATCCTTGTCTCCCTTGTCCCATTTCTGAGCTTTGGGATTCTGTGCTTCCAAGGGGTGGGGCTGCAGAAATCGGTGTCCACACCCACTGGTGTAGAGTAGCTGGAGGAAGTGATGGAGGAGCAGCCCTTTAGCTGTGGTGAGCTTGAGTTTCATCTGCAGGGTTTTGCTATGAAAGGAGAGAAACAAAGAAGTTCACAGGTTTAAAGTCTGTGTATTAACTTTGTACAGTGACAGATGCTAACTACACATAGTTGTAGAGAGCATTTCATATGCATATAAGTCATGGATCACTGTGTTGTACAACTGAAATTAATAGAACATTATGTGTCAACTATGTTTGAATTAAATGGGTGAAATAGGTGGAGGGAGAAAATGTTAGAATGTTTGGTATGTTGATCTAGGTGATGGTTACATGAGTGTATACATATGTCAAAATACATGCAACCATTCACTAAGATTTCTGCATTTTCTTGTATGTGCCTAAAAAAAATTTTTTTTTCTTAAATAAAGCATGTGTACTGACTACGGGAAAACTGCCTGTGCCACAGACTCCTGTTTTATTTAGGCCACAGGCATCCCCAAGTAGTTTAGAACAGTTCTTCCTGCCTGGGAAAATTGCTTGTCTGTTTTATTTTTAAACTTTAAATATTTTTTTAAATTGTTGTTTTGGCATATGAAGGAGAAAAGATAATTGCAATTTTACAAGTACTAGGGTCATTGTAACTCCAGGGAGAGGAAATCCTGGGGCAAAATACCTCTAAAACCGAAATCAGTCCAAGGGAGAAATAAAGTTTAAAACCTGTTTATTGCTTACAAACTGTGGTCTGGGCCGTCTTCTTCCTACTCAGGCAGAAGCAAACAAGACCTCACCCTAACCTCTCAGGTTCAGATAAGCTATCTGGTCAACCTGGTAATTACCCATTGATATGGAGATGAACTACTGCTCTCCACCCCTGAGGAACACCTGTTGATATGCAGATGCACTAAAGCCAGGTGAGATATTCTGGAAATATTACAATTTTACCCACAGTCATGCAAAAGAGAGTTTCTAGGACAGTGCTAATTTAGTTCTTACATTCTGTTTTCAGACTGTGATTTCTGTTTTTTTAATATGGAAAGTATGATTGCTCTTCAGCCATGCTTAACAGTCTTTCAGGAGTCAAATGTCTTACATTTCTCTATGAGAAATTGACTAGGGCTGCCTTGTGGACAAAAAAGTTTCAAGGTAAGAAGTTGTAACAAAACAACGTTTAGTACATTGTCCTGAGCTGCAGACGTGTTGAACGTGGTTCCTTAATGAGGACAGTATGTTGTAACACTCTTCTCCCTACCACAGATGAGTGCAAAAATCCTTCAAGGAAAAATGGATCAATAAGAACTGTTCTTCCAGTAAGAACTGTTCTTTAATGCCACCTCCAAAATGTCAGAAATGTGTCTTTGTGCGGTGTTGCCAGGAGCCCACCAAGAGGGTCACAAGGCCCTGCTGGAATATGTTGCTAGAATGCCCTCCCCTTGTGCCACAGACTAGATGGAATTGCTCTGGTTATTATGGATTCAGTTGCTGTGCTTTCTCCTGCTTAATAGATTCAGACCAAATTAAGCTATTATAATCTGACTGCAGTCCAAGTTCCCTCAATTTTAATTGAATGGCCCACAATTATGCAATCTTTTTACCTCTTAAGAAGTGTAACTTTTTTTCCTCACTGAATGGTACCAAAAAAGTTTTTTAAAAGGCTAAACTTTATAATATTCTTTTATATCTGAGGATCATAAACTTTTAAAAAGTTGCTGAGTAACAGTTATAGTTGGTTGTTTTGAAGTACATGAACAAACACCAGAAGGTTTCTAGTAACCTCATTACATTCTTGAAAGGACATCGTGTATGTTCCTTAGGCAGTGTTACTTAATGAAACAATAACAACAGAATACTCAAAATGTGTCATTGATAGGTGGCAAGCTCTTGTTACATAAACCACATCATCTTTTGGAAAAAGCAAGCTATTTTCAGATGTGATTGAATTAGCTGCTAGTTCTGGCTCATCATGTACAGTGTTACGGTTGTTCCGTATGAAGCCATGAGGCTTCTGATGTGGAAATTCTGCGGTAAGTAAGGACAGGGTCCTTCCCAGGAGCCAGCCCATTTGTATTCACAGTTTCCCTATAGCTGTTTCCATGGCTGACATCTGTGGGTTTCCTTCTGCCCAAGGTTCCCCCACTGCAGCCTCAGTGCGCTGGTGTTAGGACAGTCAGGAACTTCGCACATACTTGCCCAGAATTTCAACAGCTCCCGCAGAGTAGCGCCCTGACCGTGAGCCGGATCCGAGCTCCTTGACCCTCTGTGATCTCCCAGGAGGGAAGGGAACATGGATATGTTTAGGAGTGGGGCTTGGTATGAGTTCTACCACACTTTGAAGGTCAAGAGATGGGGAGGCCAGAGAGAGCCTGAGCTGGTATCAGCTAAAGCTGCTCCTAAAATGAAAGGAAAATGGGGCCAGAGCTTTTACTGGATAGAGTCCAGTTTTCCTGCCAACGCTCAAGTCCTACTCATTAACAGATGACAACCAATCTAAGGATCAAATAAGACAGCCTTGGGGATCAATCTGTAACGCTATTTTAACAGAGGCGTCGCTCTTCTTTTCTCATCCAGAACTAAGAGACAAACACTGAATATGGTTTTTGCTCACAGAATGGATAACCACAAGCTGCCCTTGGTGACCCCTACACTTCTGGTGCCCCTTCAAAACCACAGCTGCGCTGGGACAGCGACCCTCCCGCCCAGCCGTGACCTGCTGGGTCTGTCCGAGGAGCGCGGCTGGAGGAACAACGGCACACACCTGCAGCACGGACCGAGAGCCGGGGAAGTGGCCGCCGCCAGCATTTTCTTTGGGACCTTGTGGTTGTTTTCTCTTTTGGGCAATTCCCTGGTTTGTTTGGTCATCCACAGGAGTAGGAGGACTCAGTCCACCACCAACTACTTTGTGGTCTCCATGGCGTGTGCTGATCTTCTCATCAGCGTGGCCAGCACACCTTTCGTCCTGCTTCAGTTCACCACCGGGAGGTGGACACTTGGCAGCGCGATGTGCAAGATTGTGCGGTATTTCCAGTATTTCACCCCAGGCGTCCAGATCTATGTCCTGCTCTCCATCTGCGTGGACCGGTTCTACACCATTGTCTACCCTCTGAGCTTCAAGGTGTCCAGGGAAAAGGCTAAGAAGATGATTGCAGCCGCATGGGTCTTTGAGGCGGCCTTCGTGACCCCCGTGCTCTTTTTCTATGGCTCCAACTGGGACAATCGTTGTAACCATTTCCTCCCTCCCTCTTGGGAAGGAACTGCCTATACAGTCCTCCATTTCTTGGTGAGCTTTGTGATCCCGTCTGTCCTCATAATCTTGTTTTACCAGAAGGTTGTAAAGTACATTTGGAGAATAGGTACTGACGGCCGAACAGTGAGGAGGACAATGAACATTGTCCCAAGGACAAAAGTGAAAACTATCAAAATGTTCCTCATTTTAAATCTGTTGTTTCTGCTCTCCTGGCTGCCTTTCCACGTAGCTCAGCTGTGGCACCCCCACGAAAGAGACGATAAGAAAAGTTCCCTTGTTTTCACAGCCATCACGTGGATAGCCTTTAGCTCTTCAGCCTCTAAACCTACTCTGTATTCAATTTATAATGCTAATTTCAGGCGAGGAATGAAGGAGACGTTTTGCATGTCCTCAATGAAATGTTACCGAAGCAATGCCTATACTATCACCACTAGTTCCAGAATGGCCAAAAAAAACTATGTTGGCATTTCAGAAATCCCTCCCATGGCCAAAACTATCACCAGAGATTCAGTCTATGATTCATTTGACAGAGAAGCCAAGGAAAAAAAGCTTGCTTGGCCCATTAATTCAAATGCACCAAATACTTTTGTCTAATTTCTCAAAATTCTTTCAATTGTTGTTATGCACCCAAGATTAAAAAGCTTTAACTATCAAAACAGAAGCTATTTATATATTTTTTCAATCAACTTTATGGGGGAAATGTGTTATTTTGGTCAAATGCATCCACTTATTGTTTCTACTTTTTGTTGTTTTTCTTTTAGCTGCTTTTTGTTTTAGAGGACACTTTCACCTTGAACTGTACTGAAGTCCTTTTACTGTATTAGTTACATGCATTAAAAAAGAGAATGCTCTCCTACCTTTTATTTTCTATTAGATCCAAAAAGCATAAACTATATACAGCAGTCTTTCATTGATGATGTAACCTAGTTTTATTCTGTTCCTTTTTTCCCCTCCTTCCTGAAATTTTATAACTCTGGACTTCTGTTCCACATGAAATCTCCTATGTCACACTTTTCAGAGGCTTGTATTTCTCTACTAGGCAATATTTAGGATGTGTGAATATTGCAGATGCATTCCCTTCTTCCAAGTAACCGCTGTCCAGATCTGCTATGGAAAGCACTCCATATATTGGAATATACCAGAACTTGCTGGGCAGTCTTCTGTGATGGAATTTTAATCAGAATTCTTAAGGGGAAGAAAAGCTGTAGAGTTGCTTAATTCCCCCATCCCCTGCCTCTTTTGTTTCCTCTATTTCTCTCATTTTTATTAACCTAAGCAGCTGATCATGCCTTGCAAATTCAAAGTCAGCATGATTTTTTCCCACATCCAGGCCATGGCTAGGATGTTCAGTTCCATTCTTGGAGTTAAACTCAAGCAGATGAGTAGGTGCCCCTGCTAAGGCAAGCCCAGAAAATGCCAAAAGGAGAAATGACAGGTGGTATTTCTCCGTGCTCTGCAATTCAGGCAGAAACCTTTGGCTGCCCGGCCCTGCCCCTGTGCACTAGGGGAGCAAGGACAAGGATCACCTTCTAGAAACTCACGGGAGGCCATTTCTCCAGGCAGTGCCTCCTCGCCTCATCTCTCTCCAGAATACATCATCACACCCTCACCAAGCTCATGTTCCTCTTTGCCTGTGATAACGTGAAATTTTCTTCTCTGGTTGCATGTCTCCATTATTTCAAATCTAGGACCAGCACATTTAATAAATGTCCTTATTTAAACAATAAAGGGCTTACAGACAAGACCGTTGTGCATTTTCACACCCTAGTTAACAGGAGCTGCAAAAGATTCTAGGTGCTCAGCGATTTTACCTGCATTATCTCATTTTAACCTTTTGAGAATTCTGCGATGTATTACTACTCTCATTCCTGTTTTATCGATGAGGAAACTGGAGCTCCAAGTTGTGTGGCGTGCCCCAGTTGGGGTGTGATGAGGCTGGTGTCTACACTCAGGTCCTCTAACTGCAGGTCTGATGCTCATTCCCAGGCCCTACAGACGTTTATTCCAGAGAACACATGAGTGGCCAAACCCATCCAGGCCTCAGGGGCCATCCTGGCGGCTGGCTTGGTGGAAGTCTAAGGTCTAAGAGAATCTTGTCATTCTTAAAAGGAGACTCTAGATGAAATTCAATGAGCTGGTCCTCAGCTCTTCCTTGGCTATGGATAGGTTCTTGGACTTGTGCTGAATGAGGTACAGAAAGAAGCCTGGACATTCCCACCTCAAAAACACAGGGAAACAAGACTGGGTTTGATATTTGGGGCTTGGAGCAATAACAGTAAAAGATTTCTTTGACAAAATATCTACAAAGCTGATGTGTTTAAGTAGAGGTGCTTCCTTCAAAAATTTCCAAAGATAAAAAGAATATCTCATGTTTTCTCCCCTTTCTTTCTCCTTCTCATGCTCTTACGTATCCTGGCAGCAAATGGCACCCCAAAAATGACAAAATGAGCCAGATGTTTATCTCCCTTGGCCCTTGAATTTTACGGTTCAGACTTATTCAAAAATTGAAAAGACCCCTGCAGTAGCTTTGAATTTTACCCTTTTAAATGGAATATTATTTTTTAAAACTAGATTGTAAAAAGTTACATTTAATTCATTGCAATTTTATTTTATGTATATCTTACATTTCAGTTTAAACTAAAACAACTAGATGCTGGCCATGCTCCATTCTATCATGTTCTGTGAGTTTACCCCAGTAGGTGGACATTTCAGTGAGACAATCTCATACAGACTCTTTTTAGAGAAAGTAGTTTTTAAAATAATTCCCCAAGCAATGGCAAACTAAGAGTGTTAGATCATAATCGACAGAGCCCCCAAGTTTCACAACCTGTGGTAATTCAGCTATATTCTTTCAGCATGCTGATAATTCACTGTTTTACAGTTTAATATTCAGGATTCCTGTTGTCTCACTTGATCCTGAAATGAGAGAAAACTGGGTATCATGCACAGATGGGTAAAGATTTGCACAATCCCAGCAATACAAAAACATGCACCGGAACTCACACTGACGTGGCAAGAACGAGAGTTAAGTTGCAGGCGGGCAGGCTGTCGGAGAGACTCAGTCCCTACCAGGCACACGGTAAGGTGCACCATGAATCTGGGTTCATGGAACCTCCAAACGAAGTTCAAGAAAGACTGCAGTGGGAATGTTCCGAGTAGAGACAATTCACAGACATCAGAGGAAGGGCCAGAGATGCTTCCTTTAGGTGGAATTCGGGTTTCTCCCTTTTTTCTAATCTTCAGTGAAAACATTAGTCCAAAAGGCCTGCTGCCGAAAAGTCAAGAAGCACTTACCGCTCAGATGCGCTTCCCTGTGGACTCCCCAGCACAGGCGTGCCCGAGACACCTGGAGCTGATTCCCTGGGCCGAGTTCCCACTGGGGAGGACAGTTTTAAGCAGGGGACAGTTTTAACCAGGAGGACAGTTTTAACTACATCCACCAGCAAAGAAGGGTGCCGGGTCCTTTGCCCATATGGCTGGCGACTTTGACTCTGGTGGTGGGCACAGCCCTTCCCGCTACCCCCGCCCTGCTGCCCCCTGGTCAGACTGACTGTGAAGCTGAACCAAGATGGACTGGAGCTCTTCGACCAGAATCGGCTCTGCAGTTATGTTTCTCCGTGAGAACCACCTATAAAAGCAGGAGAGAATTAGAGACTTTGAGAGTAGAAGGGACGTCGGGAGATCTTGCCCAAGCCCTTCCTTGTTTAGAAGAGGAAACTAAGACCAAAAGAGGTCAAATAGAGGGTGAATTAAAAGGCCTTCGGCCAACCATTCCCACATTCTTTTAATTTTGCCATCCTGCTTGCCGCGGCATGATTCACTTATTTATTGGAGGGGAAAATCCTCACTGTGTGCAGAAGGCTGTGAAGAGCAGAAAAGTCCCAGCGGTTCCCAAACCTGCTAGTTCTACTGGAAGAGAGACGGCCTGAGTGCCGTCAGCCGCGATCCGTGGAAACACACCTGTTTTGCAGAATGGCCGCTTGATGGCACTGTGGCTAGCCGGCAGAGCCGCCTTTTCCTGGGGCCTGTCCCCTGGGGGGACTTCAGAGCGGTCTGTCTCATAGCAACAAGGCAGGGAAACTTGCTGAGCATTCAGAAGCCGCTGTAGATGAACTCATCAATCAGTGTGTTCAAAACACAAAGCATCTAAACATGGGAGGAAATTTCAAAATAATACCCTTTACAGACCTGACATCACTAGTCAAAATATTACTGTAAACCTGTTTTGTAAGTGGCATCATTTTCCAAAAAACCCCAACAGACCACGGAACTGGCAGCAGGGCCACCCACACCTACTTTCTCTCTTTTCTGCTCCTTTAATCATTTGACTCTGAGAATTCCTGGACTTTTTCATAGCCCTGTGATCTAGATTTTCCCTAGAAGCAAAAGGTCCTGTGCTCCTGGTAAATAAATATAAACATAAATTTATTTTTAGGCTTGTCACACTTCCCTCAGACTCTCTTTAAATGTTTGAGCCCCTACAATTTGGGCCATTCTGAACTTTTTGCTCAACTGAACGCTTCTGTTCAAAAGCTCTGTATTGTTTCTCAACAGAAACCTCTTTAAAAGCATTGCTTTCAAAACTCCATCAACCCTAATTATACACAGAGGATTCACCTATAATTTGAAGATTGTGCAATTTTTATACTGCAGGAAGACCATCCCCAACCAGTGTCGGGCTCTGCCCCCACAGGTGCATGTGTATCTGGCTTCAGGATTATGATGTCGGTCTGGAAGCTTGAGAACATAATCTGGCTTTCAGCTGGCAGACAGTCAGTAGTAAAGTCTGTTTGCGCACAACAGCTAGATACAGGAGAGTCAAACTCCTTTAAGGGAATTTTGAATGAATCCTCTCTAATCTGCTTCCCTGTTATAACTTCCAAAGAACCGTCTCATTAAGAAGACAGTTTTCTACTCATAGGCCCTGAATGTGCTAGGAATTTGAGACCATGGCACATATACCTGGACTGTAAAAAAGGAGATGGGAAGATTGTGTGGTAGAGGGGAATGGTAGCACAGTAGCTGAGAAAAGTGGATATATACTCTGTTCATCAGTGTAGGGTCCTTTAGACCTCTGGGCTGTCCACAGGCAGAGGCACTGTACTTGAACAATGATTTAAAAATCAGTAAAAATTTGGCACAAAACTCCAGAGATCTATCCAGCCAGCAATTTCCCTTTGTCACAAACAAATATGATGGCTGCTTTCAAGAGCTCTGGAGTCCACTTCTTTATTGCGGTGAAGGCTCTGCTCACCACCTATTTAGCCCAGCCAATTATCCTCAAACTCCAAGCTTCTCCATTTTAGGAATGGGAAAATAACAGAGCCCACCTGTGTTAGGATTCTCCAGAAAAACAAAACCAATAGGACATAGATGACAGGTGCACAGATGATATGTTAAGGAATTGGCTCATGAGATTGAGGGGATTGGCAAGCTTGAAATCTGTAGGGCAGGCCAGGAGGCTGGCAACTCACGTAGGTAGTGATGTTCAAACTCCAGATTGAGTTTGAAATCTACAGGACAATCCAGAAGGTAGGATTGGATGCTGCAATCTTGTGGCAGGATTTCTTCTCCAGGAAGCCTCATTTCTGCTCTTTAGGGCTCTTAACCAATTAAATAAGGCCCACCCATATCATCAAGGATAATCTCCTTTACTTAAAGTCAGTTGATGATAGACGCTAACCACATAGAAAATACCTTCACGGGAACACCTAGATTAGTGTTTAGGTCACTGGGTATGGGTACTACAGCCTAGCTAAGCTGACGCGTAGACTAACCCTCAAACTGCCTTAAGGATTGTTGTAGCAATAAAATGAGCCCATATCTGTGTAAATCATTCAGTGCATTACCAAATACACCCAAAGTCCTCAATAAGGTTACTTATTGTTATGTTAGTCACTGCTAACCCCATGAATTTTTCCATGGTTCAAGTTACTTAGCACCTATTGCCATGGGCTAACTCTAGAAACAGGTTTTTAACGTGGCTTTCAAATTGTGGCATTGTTTTCCTTCTTTAGTCTTGCAGGTTTTTTGGTTTTGTTTTTAGTTCTGCTGAGATTTTGCAGACTCCAGGTGGAAGGAAGGGAGGGAAGTGGTAGAGCTGCCTCTTACCACTCACCCCAGAGGGAGATTTTTTCCCCCTTGACATACTTCTTGAGAAGGAATGGTCTAAAATCAGGATACTGTCTTGGCAATGGGTTTCAGCCCCAGACAAGTTCACTGTGGATTCAACAAAACTGAAAAATGACAGTGGAACATTCTTGGGGTGAAAGGATTTATACCCAACTTTATTCCCACGGTGGCAGGTCAATCACTAGAATCCCATCCACTCAGAGAGTCTGCATGCAGCAAGACGGTCTCTGCCTATGGGCCATCTGCCCCCGCTGGCGTCTCAGTCTCTGTCCTCAGCACTGCCACCACTCCAGGCTCATCTCTGCTCTCTGGCAGCCTTGCAGCCCTGCCACCGTGTCGCCCAGAGCACTAGGCAGAGCTCTTTATATAGAGTCAATAACACCATTTTGCCCACATGTGTGTAGTGAGCTAGCCGACCAGGGCCAGGTGAGAATCCTGGCCATGGCAACCTTCACTTTATCCACACTCCACCCCTGCAGGATTCTCGCCTCTCAGTCTATGTGCCCTCAGTCCTCTGCAATGGTCCCTGTGCGAGAAGCTGGAACGTTGTAACCAAATTCCATAATAGTAACAGAGGCTATGACAACATACAAATAACAAAAATTAAAACGAACTATAATAATCTTCAAGCCTGAGGAGATCCATTGTCAGCAAGTGGTCATCCTGGCTGTATTCAATCCAGTTCTACTCAAATGAGTTAACCAGAAGGGCCATGGGTGCACCTCACAATACCCACCTTCTCCAGCCTCTCCAGCAGAAGGGTTTGCAGACACACAGGCCGATCTTGTTGCTTTCTCTCTGGGTTCTGCTTCGTCCTCAGCGCCAGAACCGCTGCTCTGGTTTCAGTTGTTGCCACAGACTCAGTAAGAGTCTATTTGACTTGCCATCAGTTTTTCTGTCTGCTCTTGCCTTTATCAGACCAACGCACATCTGGGTCCTCATGACCCTCATGGGCCCTTTAAATTCTTCCTTTGAGCAGCAGACCATATTTCCTTTTGTAGTTTGATTGCTTGAGCCTGAGGATAGGAGTGGAGCATGGAGTGCTGCACGACCTGGGGAGGGGGCTGCACCCCTCTTGGAGGAACCCACGGGTGCCTAGTTTTTATTTTCTTTCAGGCTCTCCACCAGTTTCAAACCAGGTGGGGTTTCCACCGAGGAGGGGCTGATGCCTCTGGCACTGGCAGGGCCTCCACCCCTCCTTCTTGGGGTGTAGTTTATACCCTTTATTTCCATGGTGGCAGGTAAGTCACTTGAATCCTGTTCACTCAGAGCGAGTCTGCATGCAGCAAGCCGGTTTCTGCCTCTGGGCCTCTCTTCCCCTGCAGCTGTCTCAGTCTTTGTAATCGGTGCCACCACCACTCCAGTCTCTGCTCTCCTGCAGCTGTGCAGCGGCCCCGCAGCCATGCCAGTGTGTCGCCCAGAGCACTGGTTGGAGCTCTTTATACAGAGTCCATAGCAACGTATTGCCTACATGTGTGTAGTGAGCAAGCCGATCAGGGCCAGGTGAGAATCCTGGCCATGGGAACCTTCACTTCGTCCACAGATACACAAAACATTTGAGAATGTAGACTTTATCATCAGTCTTGAGATTTCCACTTATACAATAGAGAGAGCTGAAGGGGGTAATATCTGTTTCAACTGTTAAACTATTCACCCTAGTAGAATATGGAAAACCAATGAAATGGGACTAAGTTGCTACAGTTAATTGTAGGCAACTGTGTAGCTAAAAACAACTACTGTAACAACTGTATATTTTCAGTTAAACTGTAAGTGAATTTTACTATAACTAGAAGCAAATCTAAGTGAAATAAAGGGAAATTGAAGAAGTCAGGGTGTTTTTAAAATTTTATTTGGTAACGAGAGGAAGGGGAAAGAAATACAATGAAAAGTCAAAGACTCAGTTTATGAACACAAATATTGTGCAGAACTTTTAAGTTTATTCTAAAGAAAAATTTAAACTAGGAGAGTGGTGTATGGCTCTTTTTAAGAGAAGGCATATTGAATATACTGTTTGGAGGACAAGGGGGTTTGAAAACACTGCTTATATTTAAGAAGATTATCAGTTTTCTGGTTTAAAGAAACCCTCAACTAGAAAGGCCACACAGTAAAACTCAATGTATTTCAGTAGACCAGGTAAAGATAGCACCTGTTTCCGTTTTTTAGGCTCATAGAAGCTGTTACGGTTTGTGGAAGATAAAAGTGAGACCCAACGCCGTGGTGACTGAGGTCTGCTGGGATAAGTCAACCTGCATTCATCACCTGGCCTCAGGGAACTGCTAATGATCTTAGTGGGATTATCCCAAACTGGCCTCACCTGTCCCAGAGTTGATCCCATAGACCAACTTTCCTCACCCTAGTCATGTTCACAAGTGATTCGAGTAAATTAACCAGAGGACCACATGCATATTGACTTACATGGGGAATATTTCTTTCCAATGACCAGAATGCTTAACTGACTTATTCAGGGCCCATTCTTACTAATTTTGAAATAACTGGGAACCTGGATGTATAATCTGGAAGTTGTTTTGTGAACATGAAATCTAAAAAAAAGGGAACGTGGGTCAATATTGCTTTTGGTGTTATGTTGGAATTTCTTTTAAGCTAGTTATTTTTATAAACTGAATATGAAATTTATACTTAAGGAAGAAATGAAACCACTTATATTAGTTATTATTGCATAACAAGTTACTCCAAAATTTAGTAGCACTTGGCACACACTTTTTATCTCATAATTTCTATGGGACAGGAATCTGGACACAGTTTCACTGGGTCCTCAAATTCACGAGGCTGCCATCAAGGTGTCAGCTGGGGCTGGGTCTCATCTGAAGGTTCAGCTGAAGTTCGATCTGCTTCCAAGCTTTTATGGTGGTTGTCAGAATTCAGTTCACCAGGGCTTTTGTACTGAGGGTCCCAGTTCCTTGCTGGCTGTTGGCTGGAGGCCAGCCTCAGTGCTTTGCCACATAGACCTCTCCAGTACGGCAGCTTGCTTCATAAAGCCGTCAAGGATGAGAGGCTCCTAGCAAGTCAGGAGTCACTATCTTAAGTAACCTAAACATGGGCATGACATACCATCACTTTTACTGGTCAGAAGGAAGTTACAAATCCTGCCCTCACTCAAGAGGAAAGGATTACCCGAGGATGTGAATTCCATGGTCAAGCACTGGGGATTACTCCAGACAGGGATCATTCGGGTCCATTTGAGAAGCTGTCTTCCACCACAACAATATGACATTTAAAAAAGTAGGTCTCTCTCTTACATGAAATCTCTTGTCTCCTAGTGCCTTTCTCCAGAGGTAAGGGGTATTTTGTTTATTTTTAAAAATAAATCCTTTTAAATCCAAAAATAATCTAGGGATATAAAAGCATATATATGAATCTGTGTAACACACCCTTTAAAAAATACAAGGACAGGCATATTACACAAACTATTTGGTGCTTCTTTGTTCACTTGATGTATCTTACAAATCATTCCATATCAGACTATTCTTTTCAATAAGTGCCTAGTATTGCATTATAAGGATATGCCATCACTTATTTAATCAGTCCCTTATTAGTGGCCATTTACGTTGTTTCCAGTCTTTTGCTGTTACAGATAATGTTGCCATAACCATCCTATAAATATATCTCGGCACATAATACATCTGATGGCTAACTCTGTAAAAGTGCAGTTACTGGGTCAAAATGTATGTGCATTTGTATTTTGATAGATGTCATTCAAATTAACTTCCAAAATGTGGCACTCCAGCAAGACAGCTGGATTCAAACCCCTACCAATAACATAATGAGCATAGCTGTTTCCCCCTAACAAACAATTCAACCTTTATTAACTTGATCTTTGCCAGACAGATATAAGGTATCCCATGGCTTTAATATACATTACTTATGAATGAGGTTGAATAACTTTTCTCATGTATAAAAGCAATTCTTATTTCATGTCCTTTACCTGTTTTAGTGGTGAGTCATGTATCGTGTTTGATCTTAAGGAAAAGACCCAACGGAACTGGCTCCTGTAACCAAGAATGGTGGATTCAGCCTCAATGCAATGGGACAGTTCACTCTGTGACGCTCCACCGTGTACCTTTAGTACCTTTAGTGGAGGCAAATGGGAGGATCAACACTAGCTCTTCCAGCTTTTTATGTTTCAAGTCCAGCAGGGGAGAGCGTATTTGCTTCCCAGATTGCTCATAAAAGCTGCAAAATTGAGTCTCCTTGATTCTGATTGGCTTGACAAGGGTCATGTTCCCCTCCCTACGCCAGTACTACTCTTTCTTGTAGAGCACAGTGTGTTCTTATTATTTAAGCAAAGAATTTGTGGCTGTGAGCAGACATTTTCCATTTTATCATTTGCCTTGTAAAGCTTTGTCATGGTATTTTTTTCAAACGCTGTCCTTTTGTGAAGTCAGCTATTAGTCTTGTGAGTCTTGCTTGCCCCCACCTCCATTCTTATTTTATTTTTTTTACTTCCCATATTTTCTTCTGGTATTTTACAGTTTCTTGGCAGAATGTTTCAATCTTTAGTCATCTAGAATTTTGTCAAAGTCTGAAAGAAGTATTTTATTAAAAATGGGCGAGCTTATCTTTTCCATAAGGCTAGCCAGTTGTCTCAACAGCAGTTTTTTTAAAAAACACATTTTTTCTACACTAGTTTATAATGCAACCTTAATCATACATTAACTTTCTGAGTGCATTTACATCAATCTGTGGACTCTATTTTGTTTCATTGATATATCTATTCATGTACTAGTACTTAACTCCTTTCACTTACTGCAGATGTAGAGTGTTTTTAATATTTGATAGGGTCTTCATTCCTCCTCATTTTTCTTATATAGAATTTTTCCAGCTATTCTTACAAGTCAATGTTTCCATATAACCTTCAGAATCAGCCTCTGTAACGCTGAAGTATTTTGAAATATCATCTCATGCAGGCATTGGGAGGACCTAACAAAAACCATCCTGCTCCATATTTGCATAAACCTCTCTGGCTAGATTTTTGTCCACCGTATTCAAATTCCCTTTCTCCTGAAGAATGCTGCATAAACTCTGCCACCTTCTGATTCTTTGGGCCGCCACTGTCTCTGCCTGGATCACCCTCTGTCTAGTCCTATGCCCTAAAGAGGGCATAATTGGTTCGAACTTAATAAATTATATAACATTCATGTTTGCTTTCTTGGGATTTTACCAAAGTCACCTTGATTGTAATTTGGGGAGTTCTCCCAAAGCTCAGTCATTTGTTCACTGATCATCTCTTGGTTTATTCCACGGATGGAAACCACACCTATTTGTTGCAGTAGACGTTGTTTGCTGACTTCCTTTAAAAGCCTCCTAACTGATCCTATTTTCATACTATGTAGGGTATCCAGTGGCTTGAAGTTGCCTCATACATGTTGCAAGAGCCAATTTTTAAATTGTCAAACATTTTGGTTGCTGGTTGACAACTCAGTAGCATGAAATCAACCATGGTGGGAATATTTCCACCCCAGAAATTGTCAAATACTATATATACATCAGACCTCCCCCAACCAAGAGTCAGCTGCTAAACACCTACCAGCACACAAGTGGCTACTTCCTTTTACTCAGCAAAAATATTCTTAAAAAGCCATGCTTACCTCCAAATGCCATGGGTACATATTATACTGGTAGAGATATTCTGTTTTCACTTTATCTGGTAAGAAATGAATAAGCACATGTCAGCTCAATGTTTTTCTGTCACCCCCCAGGGACATAATGATGTGGATAATGACCTATAAAACATTACATTTCACTGGAGTGATAATTCAAAAGAACTCTATGATGAATCCTTTGCATTTGAAGTGCATTTAAACCTCCTATTTCATACTTCTCATATGTCTGGTTGGGTACCCCTTTATCATCTAAATGAGTCAGCATCCCCTGAGCCCAAACAGTGTTGTGTTACCCTAGTTAGTGAGCTTCCGACCCGCACTCAGGGCTCCCTTATCCTCCAGGAAGGAGTGATGTGTCTGCTTTAGAGACATTTCATTGGCTGTTGCTAGGTGGAGTTCTTACTCCACCTCACTAAAAAGGCTCATGGGCACATGGGTATTTCTTTCTTCGTCTGGAGTGGTAGAAAGATGGGGCTGCTCCCTCAAAGGAGGAGGCCCTGCCAGCTTTCATTTTGTATTTGACTCCACGTGAATTCCTCCTTCTGAGTGAAGGGTTGGCCATCATTTTTGGCCTTCTTCCTTATTTTTTCAGTGCTCTCTTTCTTCTCTTATGTGGCAGCTGTGCTGGCCTGAGGTTTGAGGGGCATCATTTATTTATTTTTTTGTCATAAATCCTCTACATTCTTTTCGTGTGATGCTGGCTGGCATGATCTTCATTCCATTTAAATGGTAAGATCCAAAACTCAGTATGGGCTTGGGATGGCCTTCAGGCCTGTTTGGTTCTGGGCTACCCAAATTTCCCTCGTGTGGGCAAAGGAGTCATCTCCAGTGTGCCGACTTGCTTCCATGTTGTTTTGAGGCTGTAAAATGCTGGTCGAGTGCTGGTTTCCTTCTCAGGAAGGGACTGCTGGGACCTGGCAGGATTGGATTGGGTTCTGTTGGATTACAGGCAATTTTTCCTGCTCAAATATTTATCTTACTGCAGAGTCAAAATGGTCTGTGAACCAGGCCACTCTCCAACTCCAGCCCAACTTCCAGACCTGGCATTTGGGGTACTGGGTCACAGCACAATAGGTGAATTGGTTGCATCCACTCTGACCCCAGAGCTTGCTTTAAGAATTAACTGTTTTACCTCCTGGTCATCTCTAGAGCTGGGCTGAGTGTTTCTCTGCACCCCATAATAGTTTGAATTACAACTATCATCTGTCTTAGGAAGTAATCTGAATTTGATATGGACATCTCCAAGCTGCCTACAGACCCACAGAGTCCTTCCAGTTCCATGTGTCCTTCAATTATGTATTTTTGGGCCTCAAACGTGCCTGCTCTGGTCAGAACCATTCTGGCCTCCACTAGGCCTTCCTCATGGTGTGATGGAAACCAACCCTGGACAGCAGTTTTGGGGGAGGAGGGCCCTGATTTGTAGCACTTACTGATTTCTATGATGTAAATACTTCAATTATTACCGATAAAAAGCTGCCAACCTGATGTCACTCGTTGGGAGGAGATTGTTTCGCACATTTAAAAAAATGGACCCTCTGGGTGGAGGAATTAGGAAACATAGCCCGTTTGGGCAAATTAGAACAAGGCACCTCTTTGGGCAGCCAGTGTTGTATGTGCACTCTGACAAGCTGATGGCACGTGCCCTTTTTTTGCATATGGCTTGTTGAGGGGAACATGAGCTCGATTATTCAGGCCCATGCACGTTCTCAACTGGGTGCCTTTGTGCAGTGCACAGTTGGCACAGCCTTACGAGGCAGTCCTAGCTATGATTCATAACTACTCTGTAGTTAAGTAAGATGGCTGAAAAAAGAGAAAAGAAAACCAAGTTACCTTTCAGCCTGAAAACATGCTTTATGCAGATTACAAAATTACTGCCAGTGGGAACATTATTCTTAAAATTAGTCTAATTAATAGAAGGCTATTATTGCTAAATAGAGCTTCCGATTATACCATTCCATGGACAGACATAATGATATAGCTAAAAAGACTTAAGAAATGTGATACCTACAATGCTACATATTTAGATTCTAGCTCATTAAATATAATTATCCTTAGTGATTAAAATCCTAATAGTCAGACCCAGCACAGGCAAACATTTTAAATTTAATGTAGGACTTTTCTTTATTACTTAAGAAGCAGTTTCTCAGAATTTCCCTGTGAACATTATTATCCTCTCCCTTGTTTAGAGATGAACAGCAACAGGCGGAGAGGTTATAAAGAATTCAAGGTGACTCAGAAAATGGATCCAAGACCCGTTCTGCCTAAATCTCACTCTTTATACTACACTTTTCTTACACAGACATACTCAGTATTGTGAATCAGACAACTTGAGTTATTTCTGGTGAAGGTATTTTATTTTTCATAAAAATATTATTGTACAATGCTCTTCAGAGAAAGAAAAATTCCTTCAATGCCCAAAATACCATGTGGCTTAATAATAATCTTCTCTTTAAAAACTAAATATGTAATTAATAATAGGCAACTGATTTCTTGTGAAACATAGCTACGTTTTAAATTTTCCTTTGTCTTTATTTTAACTAAAGGATAAGTCCAGTTTAAACCTATACTTTTTTAATGAGCCAAATCAAGTTTATCTTAGTTCAAAGATGATAAAATGCTAAACAGGGATGCTGATAAATACTGTCAATTAGCTGGTAAACAGTGATATGAATTTGCTGCAGTAAGATTCTAATTGTGATATAATAGAAAGACTTTAGGTAAAATAGAAAAAAAATTTTAAGAACTTCAACTATAACCTAAAACTTGACCTGGTCAAACTTACTCCATATTATATTCCATTGTTTTAATATATGGCAAATCTATGCTAAATTAATGACAGAATATCACTGATTTAAATACACAAATTTATTTTTCCCTTCATCTTCCTTTCTTTGGGGGAAAAAAAAGAAAAAGGAGACATTACTGTTTACTCAGAAAGCAAGGAGACAGCACTGGTCCAGGGGGACTGAGCTCGCCAGTGCTCTCAGCCTCCTCCATTTTCTTTCAGCCTGTATGTTGTCATTACAGGTAATGAGAGATACTTGGATTTCAGTATGCTGCTCCTTGACTGGGGAAAGAATGTTCCAGCTGTTTTAATCAGTGACATTTATTAACATGCTTCAAGCTGGCACACCCCAGAGTAAACAAAACATTCCTTTTTAAGAACAAGGAACTTTCTCCTGCTTTGATCTATGCCAAAATAGCAAACAGATAGGTTTAGGAATGAACTCAAATAAATTGCAATTTACTTTCACGCTGAATTACACATCCTCTACCTGAGGATGAAGTCACTGCTCTTGTAAAGATGCCATGAGGGAGGGGGTAGCTCAAATGACTCTGTAAATTAAAGGTACAACCAGAGAAGAAATACTTCAAGCACAATGTAGACATTCCATTGAAGAGCCACATTCATTCTGGAATGTTTGTTTTGAAGACAACTCTTTTGGGCAATTTAAAGGGTACTGAACCAAGCAACACAGAGAAGTCTTGGGTCATTTTGCAGAATAGAAATATACATTTGAGTAGACCAGATGACAAAAACACACCCATTAGAATCAGAACATTATATTTAAAACACTTAAATTCTGAAGACCGGACTATTAACAATCCTTAGTCTATTTATATTTGTGATCCTAAAAAGACATTAAATACTCTTAAACTCCCAGTCCTCCAAAACATAGACCCAACAGGCTGGGCTAGTGGTTTATCAGTAGTCACACAGGACTAGACTAGAGATCTGAGTTTGCAACCTAAGCACAAGAGACCTTTAGGAACTCAGGCTAAGGGGAGGCACTTTATTCAAACGCATGCCTAAGAGAAGAGGGGACAGTACCCTGTATTCTGAAACTATGTGGTCCATCTCATGTTCCACCTCACAGACAACCTAGACTATGATGCTTCCTCTTAAACTACCGTTTTCATAACAAAACATGCTTTAACTGAAAGCCAAATATTTGTTTCATCAGACCAAAACGCAATTATAATTTAGCAGCAACAGAGAACACAACTCCTGATTTAACTAAGGGAAAGAGAGGAGAGAGTGATAAAGTTTTTCTACAGGGAAACTGAAAGATTCCTAGGTCTGTTTGAGTGTATCATATTATGTGCTTGATTCCCCAACCATCACTCCACCTGGTAGGCAGGAAGAAAGTAAATGTAGCTGTGGTGGGAACCAGAAAGAACCACTCCGGCTTTCTGCACCTCCTACCAAGCCCGTAAGCTGTGGTGCTGTGCACAACTCTCAGCTCCAGGGCTTCACTCCAGAGCGGAGGCACAGCTGGGGCTGAATCAGATGCGCACCCCTGGTGTGTTTGTTTTTGGCTTAGAACACATTCATAAGGAAACTCACGTCAGGGAAGAAACTAAGTGTTCTGGTTATGGCTACAGCCTTTAGATGTACTAGCAGTTCGTCCCTCATTTTGTTCCAGATCTCTGGAGGCAGAAACTCGACCTCAGCAGCTAATTTCATCCTATTTTCTTTAGAAAAATTCTCCGAGTTAGTTAATGACACAAGGAAATATGTGTGAACATTCACTCCTACCATCCCCAAATACATATATAGACATACAATAGGAACACATACATACACACATATTCTAGGTTGCCAAAATGATGTATTCTGCTGAAATGGCTAAAAGCTTACCTCTCGCTTAATAAAATATGACTAATTATTCTCCAGATATGGATTAGGCCCTAGCAAAGTTCTGTAAATACAGTTTGAAAAGAGAGCCACAAAAGTTTCAAATAGAGGCTGTCTTGTGGGCTTTCCTGACGGATTCTGTTAACATGTACATCATTTAAAACAGGCATATCACCATGGATTATAAAAATAGAAATGTATATATATATTTGTTAATACATATTCACAGCTTATGCTGGAATGGCTCACAGGAGAAATCATGGTTCATGCAGAAAATATGTTACTCAAGTAAATATAATGAAATAAGATTAGGTCCGTAAAGACTGAGAACTTAGTAATCAGCCCATTTGGTTTCTTTTTGTAGGACAATCAAGCAGAGGGAAAGGAGGTGATACCTACACATACATACACATACATTTTCATGAATTACATGGAGAGAATATAAATTAAACAATAAAGCAATGTGGAGTTAAGGTGCAAAAATACATTCTTCACCCATTTCTCTCTATTCCTGTGTTTTTAAGCATTGTAACAGTTAAATTCCATGGGTGGTAATACTAACCAGAACAGGTCTGAATTTTGTAAATTTTGTTAAGTGTTGAAAGTTAAAGCAAAATCCTTTGAGATCTATGATCACACATTTTGGGAGAAACTGCAGATTTACAGAGATGACTACTGAGCAGTAGGTAGTTGATGGAGCCAAGAAGTATAATCTTGCCCATTCATCCTCCATAGGAATAAGAATATCGGCTTCAGTCACTGACTCATCATTTATATGCTCTTCACCCTGAAAAATAAATCAAAGTTACCAACGTAAGAATGTTTTTAAAGTCGATGAAATTTGGTTAATCTGTTTTATAATGCATGAATTTGTTTGTTTATCTATAAGAAGGCAGTTTTTAAACAGACTGAAAAAAAAAAAAGAACTGAGCTGATTTGGGTTATTTTCATTAATTTAGATTAAGGCAAATGTTACCTTATCTAATAAGTTATCCAAAAGCCAATCCTTCAATTTTATTAAAAAATTTTTTAAAAACAAGAAGTTTATAACATTTCCCTATAACTATTTCAAGTGCTCCCAAAGCAATCAAAATGATGAATAAATTAACACATGACATTTTCATTGTAAAATCTTTATAGTCTCTTCAACAAATGGTGCTCGGACAATTGGATATTTGCATCTAAAGGAATTAAGTTGGATCCTTACCTCACTCAATATAGAAAAATTAACGCAAATGGATCAATGACCTAAATATATGAGCTAAGACAATAAAACTCTAAGAAGAAAACATAAGGGTAAATCTTCATGATGTTCAATTTGGGAATGGATTGTTAGACATGACACCCGAAATATGAACAACAAAAGAAAAAATAGGTAAACTGGACTTCATAAAAATTAAAATCTTTTGTGTACCAATGAACACTATCAAGAAAGTGAAAGACAACCTACAGAATGGGATAAATATCTGTAAAGCACATTACCTGATAAAGGTCTAGAATCCAGAATATATAAAGGGCTCTTATAACTCAACAACAAAATGAAAAACAACTCAGTTAAAACATGGGCAGGCAAAGGGGGGGATGGGTGAAACAGGTAAAGGGGACAAAAGGTACAAACTTCCAATTATAAAGTAAGTCATGGGGATGAAATGTAAGCATAGGGAATCTAGTCAAGAATACTGCAGTAAGTTTGTAGTAAGATGGTAACTACACTTATCATGGTGAGCATTTCATAATGTATAAAATTCTTGAATCACTGTTGTACACCTGAAACTAATATAGTATTGTATGTCAACTATGCTTCAATTAAAAAAACTCAAGAATATTAAAAAATAAACAGGGGCGATGAGCTAAGATATTCCTTCAAAGAAGATATACAAATGGTCAACAAGCACAAGAAAAGATGCTCAACATCATTAGGGAAATGAAAATCAAAATCACAATCAGATACCACTACATGCCCATTAGGAAGACTACATTTTTAAAAAAGAGAAAATAAAAAGTGTTGGCAAGATGTAGAGAAATGGGAATCTTCATTTATTGCTGGTGGGAATGTAAATTATTTCAGCAAAGGTGGAAAAGAGTTTGTGTTTCCTCTAAAATAAAGAACTACAATAATGACCCAGCAATTCCACTTCTAGGCATATACCTAAAATAATTGAAAACAGGTACTAAAACACATACTTTTACATACATATTCATTGCAGCACTGTTCACAATAGCCAAAAGGTAGAAACAAATGTCCATCAATGGACAATGGATAAACAAGTTGTGGTATACATATATAATGGAAGTATTGATACATGCTACAACATGGACAAACCTTGAAAACATTGTTAGGTGAGAGAGTCAGACACAAAAAATCATATACTGTATGATTCCATTTATATTAAATATCCAGAATAGGTAAATCCATAGACAGATAGCAGATTCATGGTTGCCAGGGGCTGGAGGGAGTGGGTAATAACAAGTAACTGCTAACTGAGTCTGGGGTTTTCTTTGGGGTGCTGAAATATTTTGCAAGTAGACAAAGGTGGTGGTTGGCCAACATTGTGAATGTCTAAATGAATCTGAATTATTACTTTAAAGTGGTCAATTTTATGTTACATGAATTTTATCTTAATAAAAAAATCCTTCCAGTGATAGGCTACTATATTAGACAGAGCCGGGCCTGGGTAAGGAGGGGTTCTACAATTATAGCTGTGTAATCCTGGGCACCCTACCCAGCCCTTTATTTCTTCACCTATAAAATAACAAGGGTAAGTCCTTAACACAATTATTACAGGAAATACGTAAGATAAATATATGAAAGTACTTTCTAAGCTGTAAGTCAAAATACAAATAAAATATATTATTAACAATAACTAGGATGGTACACTCCCATTTATGAACTAAGCTACTTAATACAAGAATTTCATTAAAATGTATTGGCTGCTCTTTACAGACCCCACGTAAAACACATTTCAACATTTAGAATCTAACGCCATTTCACTTGCTTAGTGCACTACAAATAACATCAACATTTCATTCAGAGACACACTGAGGAAGGTGGTACAAACTCTCCCATGTACTGTACGCACAGGAATTGCTATTAGCATCTGTCTTCCCAGCTTTCATGTGCCTGTTTGAGTTCTGCTGGAATTTGCTCTGCTCTTCTCCAGTGAGTAGGGCCTTGATTTCAGAAGGGATTTTTCCTTGGTCCATCGCCATACACCACTGTTTGTACTGAAATATGTAAAATATATTTAAGTGAAATTCTATTAGTCAGAGTTCAGGAACCACTGGTAGAAATCCTATACATAAGAACTCCCATACCCAGATGTATTGAATTGACTGCTGGGAATCCCACCCTCCATCGTATTTGCTCTTTATAACCTAAGACATGTATAAGGCCTGCCATCTTTTGGAAGAGGGCAAAAAATGTCTGCTCAATCTTCTTGTGATATCCTGGAGTACTGCTCAGATTGAAAAGTTCCCTCTGGTTAAAAGAACATCTACTCACAGTGTCAGTAATTAGAATTCATCTTTTTTTTGCTACTTGTCACATTATTTCTACTCCTAAAATAAATAATTTTGTAATTTCCTTTCTTTCATAAACACTCATTAAACATCTTCTTTCTACCAGAGTGTGTACTATGGACGTTGGGGCACACAAACATTGATCAGTCTAAAGATTATAACCTCAAATGGCATACACTGCAGAAAGTAAGAAATAATTTATAGTGTAAGTCAAATTCAATATACATTAAAAAAATCTACTGAGTAGAGATTCAAGATGGCAGAATGAGAGGTGAGACAGAGAATTCCTCCCAAAACCACACATATTACAAAAATATAGTTAATAGAACTAATCTTAAAAGAGCAACAGGAAAGAAGGCTGTACCAGACTGCATACACCTGGAGAACAGAGCAGACATCACGAAACAGGGTAATGTACCAAAGCCTTGATCCAGCAGGACCCAAGCCCTTCCCTCACCCCAGCTCACTGGCAATCGGAAGAGAAATGGAGCAGGGAGTCTAGGAATGCTGAACACCCAGCCCTGGAGATCTGCTTTGGGAGCACAAACCTACATTGCATGGTACTCTGAGGATTAGTGGGGCTGGAAAGCTAAGATAGGTGGAATACTTGGAGAGACTGAGATTCCAGCCTTTTGTGGAGGACAGGGATCGACATCTGGCTGCTCTGGGACAAAGGAAAGGCAGACAGTCTGAGAGGCTTCCTAGCAGCGAGAGGGCTGCTGAAAGGGCAGGGTTTGCATGGAGCTTGCTGCACAGGAGAAGGGACAGGTGGACAGGTTGTCTGGGCATGCTCTGTACAGCAGGTTGGGAACTTTCAGGAGCTTCAGGCACTCCATACCTATGGATGTCAACTTAGCTCCAAGGCCCCCCACTGTGATATGCAGCCTGTTGCACCTTCCTCCTGGCCTGACAGCACCAGCTCGCAAGCCAGCAGTCCCTGCCCTGGCATCAGGCAAGCCATAGGGAGGACCCGCCTAGGGCAGCTACAGAGGCAAAGCACAGAGGCTTACACCTATGTGCTGGGCCATTGGTTCTGACAGTGTGGACAGGCACTGCAGCCAGGAAGGAGGAAACAGCCCTTTCCTCCCCTCCACAGGCACCAGAGCTGCTCCTCTGTGATCCCCGACGTGACTCCAGGGCTGAGCAGCTCCAGAAACTAGAGCTTCTGGGCACTAGGGGATGCCACATACAAATATGAAACATCAAAGGAAACTGGTTCAAACAAAAATCTCGCAAACACCAGAAAAAGAGCCAAATGAAACTGAACTCAAAAATCTTCCTGAAAGAAACTTCAAAATAAAAATAATAAACATGTTCCTGGAGGTACAGAAAAATATTCAAGAAATCAGGGATGAACTTAGGACAGATATTTGATCATTAAGAAATTCTGTATCTGAAATGAAACATAAAATGGAGGGATTTAAAAGATTAGATGTAGTAGAAGAGACAGTAAATGGAATAGAAATTAGAGGAGAGGAATACAAAGCTGAGGCACAGAGAGAAAAAAGGACCTCTAAGAATGAAAGAATATTGAGAGAACTGTGTGACCAATCCAAACGGAGCAATATTTGCATTAAAGGGGTACCAGAAGAAGAAAAGACAGAAAAAGGGATAGAAAGTGTCTTCGAAGAAATAATTGCTGAAAACTTCCCCATTCTGGGGAAGGAAATGGTCTCTCAGGCCATGAAGTCCTCACACCTCCAAACACAAGGGATCCAAGGAAGACAACACTAAGACATATAATAATTAAAATGGCAAAGATCAAGGATAAGGAATTTAAAAGCAGTTAAAGAGAAAAAAAGATCACAAATAAAGGAAAACCCATCAGGCTATCATCAGACTTCTCAACAGAAACGTTACAGGCCAGAAGGGAATGGCATGATATATTCAATGCAATGAAACAGAAGGGCCTTGAACCAAGAATACTCTACCAGGGAAGATTATCATTTAAATTTGAAGGAGGGATTAAACAATTTTCAGATAAGCAAAGGCTGAGAGAATTTACGTCCAACAAACCACCTCTACAGTGCATTTTGGAGGAACTGCTACAGAAGTATTCCTAAGGCTAAATAGCTCTCACCAGGGGAAATAAAACCCCAGGAAAGTAAAATGATTAATTACTAAGCAGATGTAAAATCAAATCAACTACCCCCAAAGTGAATCAAGGGACAGACAAAGAGTACAGAATATGGTATCCAATTTACAAAAGAATGGAGGAGGAAGAAAAAAGAGAGGGGGAAAAAAGAAGAAACTTTAGGTTGTGTTTGTAATTGCATACTGAGTTAAATTAGACTGTTAGATAGTAAGGGAATTACCCTTGAACCTTTAGTAACCACGAACCTAAAGCTTGATGGCAATAAGTACATACCTATCAATAATCATCCTAAATGTAAATGGTCTGAATGCACGAATCAAAAGATATAGAGTCACTGAATGGATAAAAAACAAGACCCATCTATATACTGCCTACAAGAGACTCACTTCAAACCCAAAGACTACACAGACTGAAAGTAAAGAGATGGAAAAAGATATTTCATGAAACTAATAGGGAGAAAAAAGGAGGAGTTGCAGTACTCGTATCAGACAAAATAGACTTCAAAACGAAGAAAGAAACAAGAGACAAAGAAGGACATTACATAATGATAAAGGGGTCAGTCCAACAAGAGGATATAACTATTATGAATATCTATGCACACAACACAGGATCACCTACATATGTGAAACGAATACTAACAGAATTAAAGGGAGAAATAGAAAGCAATGCATTCATTTTAGGAGACTTCAACATACCACTCACTCCAAAGGAAGATCAACCAGACAGAAAATAAGTAAGGAGACAGAGGCACTGAACAATGTATTAGAACAGATGGACCTAACAGACATCTACAGAACAGTCCATCCAAAAGCAACAGGATACACATTTTTCTAAAGTGCACATGGAACGTTTTCAAGAATAGCTCATATACTAGGCCACAAAAAGAGCCTCAGTAAATTAAAAAAGATTGAAATTGTACCAACCAGCTTCTCAGATCACAAAGGTATGAAACTAGAAATAAATTACACAAAGAAAATGAAAAAGCGCAGAAACACATGGAGGCTTAATAACATGCTCCTAAATAATCAATGGATCAATGACCAAATAAAAACAGCGATCAAGCAATATATGGAGACAAATGACAACAATAATTCAATGCTGCAAAATCTGTGGGACACAGCAAAGGCCAGGCTAAGAGAAAATTATATTGCAATACAGGAAAGAAGAACAATCCCAAATGAACAGTCTAAACTCACAATTAATGAAACTAGAAAAAGAAGAACAAATGCAACCCAAAGTCAGAAGAAGGAGGGACATAATTAAGATTAGAGCATAAATAAATAAAATCGAGAAGAATAAAACAATAGAAAGAATCAATGAAAGCAGGAGCTGGTTCGAGAAAATAAACAAAATAGATAAAACCCTATCCAGACTTATCAAGAAAAAAAGAGAGTCTACACACATAAACAGAATCAGAAATGAGAAAGGAAAAATCACTATGGACACCACAGAAATACAAAGAATTATAAGAGAACACTATGAAAAATTACATGCTAGCAAACTGGATAGCCTAGAAGAAATGGACAACGTTCTAGAAAAACACCAACCTTCCAAAGCTGACCCAGGAAGAAACAGAAAATCTGAACAGACCAATTACCAGCAACGAAATTGAATTGGTAATCAAAAAACTACCTAAGAACAAACCGCCTCGACCAGATGGCTTCACTGCTGAATTTTATCCAACATTTAGTGAAAACTTAATACCCATCCTCATTAAAGTTTTCCAAAAAGTAGAAGAGGGGGGAATACTCCCAAACTCATTCTACAAGGCTAGCATCACTCTAATACCAAAACCAGGCAAAGACACCACAAAAAAAGAAAATTACAGACCAATATCCCTGATGAACATAGATGCAAAAATACTCAACAAAATATTAGGAAATGGAATTCAAAAATACATCAAAAAGATCATTCATCATGATCAAGTAGGATTTATTCCAGGGATGCAAGGATGGTACAACTTTCGAAAATCCATCAACAGTGTCCACTATATCAACAAGAAGGACAAAAATCAAATGATCATCTCCATAGATGCTGAAAAAGCACTCAACAAAATTCAACATCCATTCATGATAAAAACTCTCAACAAAATGGGTATAGAGGGCAAGTACCTCAACATAATATAGGCCATATATGACAAACTCACAGCCAATGTTATACTTAACAGCAAAAAGCTGAAAGCTTTTCCTTTAAGAGCAGGAACAAGACAAGGATGCCCACTCTCCCCACTTCTATTCAACTTAGTTCTGGAGGTCCTAGCTACGGCAATCAGACAACACAAGGAAATAAAAGGCGTCCAGATTGGCAAGGAAGAAGTTAAACTGTCCCTGTTTGCAGATGACATGATATTGTACATGAAAAACCCTAAAGAATCCACTCCAAAACTACTAGATCTAATATCTGAATTTGCAACAACATGGATGGAGCTAGAGGTTATTATGCTCAGTGAAATAAGCCAGGTGGAGAAAGACAAGTACCAAATGATTTCATTCATCTGTGGAGCATAAGAACAAAGTCAAAACTGAAGGAACAAAACAGCAGCAGACTCACAGAACCCAAGAATGGACTAACAGTTGCCAAAGGAAAAGAGACTGGGGGTGGAGGGTGGGTGGGAAGGGAGGGAGAAGGGGAATACGGGGCATTATGATTAGCACACATAATGTGGGTGGGTACACGGGGAAGGCAGTATAACACAGAGAAGACAAGTAGTGACTCTATAGCATCTTACTACGCTGATGGACAGTGACTGTAACGGGGTATGTGGTGGGGACTTGATAGTAGGGGGAATCTAGTAACCACAATGCTGCTCATCTGATTATATATTAATGATACCAAAAAAAATCTACTGAGTAGTGTATGTGTGGACTCTCTTCATGCTCCAACCTTACTTTTTACCTTCTAAAAAAAGTGAGATAGGTTTTCTCAGTTTTGCAATGACCATGGTAGCACTCCCTCTCTTTTCTCCAACCTGCCACCTCCTCCCCTAAGCCACAGTAGTGAGGTTTCCATACTTTCACCTATTTTCTTACATTTCTATAGCTACTACCCAACATCTGAATGAATAAAACATGCCAAATAAATATGTTTAAACACAAATGGTATCATACTATGTATGTTGTTACATACTATTATATTACTTTTTCCACTTAGTGATAATATTTTAAACATCTTTCTACATCAGTAAATATACACTGTGCACGTTTTATATATATATATAACCAATATATAATTTAGCCAATCCTCTGTTGTTGTATATTTGGGTTATTTTCCATTTTTTTCTATCATAAACAATCCCTCAATGAAATAGTCAAGTACATTCTGTTCCTACCATCAGTGTACGAAAATAGGTGAAAATTGGTAGCTTCATGTTTTAATGTATATTTGACTACTAAGCTTAGGTGGATTGTGTCATGCAAGAGACTTTCTTACCATTTCCAGTTCCTCTCTGAGGGCACATATGGCTCTTTCCCGACTGGATACTAACTCTTCCAAATACTGGTATCTCAGTTTTTTTCTGGCCCGGCATTCCCTTGCACTCTGCCGGCTCCTCTCAAGTTTTGCCTTCAAGTCAATTTTGGCAGGCTTCCGACCACGTTTGCCGGGCTTCTTTACTTTGCCTCCAACCACCTTCAGCAAGAGAGAGAAGAAATATGTTTTTTTCTCTTAGTTCTGTGTCCAGGAAAGTGACTCTGGCTACATACTAGCAAGGAAAACACTTACAAATAATAAATAAATGAAGCCTAGGGGACTAAGAAAGCATAAGCCCATCAAATGCTTTATGAATCTTTGCTTCATAAATTTTTCTTCTCATACTTTTGATACCATGAATGTGAGAGAAGAAATAACATTAAGCTTTTATTATTTCTTCAATAATAAACTTTAGCTTAACAGTAAACTTTATGACCCATATGTAGCTAGATAATAAAAAACTAGAAGACTGACACTAAATATTGTTTTCACAAAGAATTTTTATTGACTTGAGAATAAGTAAAAAAAAAAATTCAAAATTGCAAGTTCAGTATGATCTCAACATTATTAACACAGAGAAGAAAGGATGTTAGCAAAAGGTCAATGAGGATTTTCTCTGATACGTGTGACAAATAGCTTTTTTTCCTCATTGGAACTGTTTCACCTTTGTTTAATTTAAAAATTGAATATTTTAAAATATTTTTAAATGTTTACAATTAGAAAAAACAAAATTTGTATATAAAATCAAGACAATTTGGTACTGGTACAAGAACAGACCCATAGACCAATGGAACAGAATCGAGAGTCCAGATATAAACCCAAGCATATATGGTCAATTAAATATATGGTAAAGGAGCTAGGACATACAATGGGGAAATCACAGCCTCTTCAACAACTGGTATTGGCAAAACTGGACAGCTACGTGCAAGAGAATGAAACTGGATTATTGTCTATCCCCATACATAAAAGTACACTCAAAATGGATCAAAGACCTGAATGTAAGTCATGAAACCATTAGAAGACAACATAGGCAAAAATCTCCTGAATATAAACATGAGCAACTTTTTCCTGAATGCATCTCCTCGAGCAAGGGAAACAAAAGCAAAAATGAACACATGGGCCTACATCAAACCAAAAATCTTCTCTATAGCAAAGGACACCATCAACAGAACAAAAAGGCATCCCACAGTATGGGAGAATATATTTGTAAACGACATATCCAACAAGGGGTTAACATCCAAAATATATAAAGAACTCACACACCTCAACACCCAAAAAGCAAATAACCCGATTAAAAAATGGGCAGAGGATATGAACAGCCAATTCTCCAAAGAAGAAATTCAGATGGCCAACATGCACATGAAAAGATGCTCCACATCACTAATTATCAGGGAAACGCAAATAAATACCACAATGAGATATCACCTCATACCAGTTAGGATGGCCAGTATCGAAAAGACTAAGAACAACAAATGCTGGCAAGGATGTCGAGAAAGGGGAACCCTCCTACACTGCTAGTGGGAATATAAGCTAGTTCAACCATTGTGGAAAGCAATATGGAGGTTCCTCAAAAAACTAAAAATAGAAATATCATTTGACCCAGGAATTCCATGTCTAGGAATTTACCCAAAGAATATAATTTCTCAGAATCAAAAAGACATGCACCCCTATGTTTATTGCAACACTATTTACAATAGCCAAGATAAGGAAGCAACCTAAGTGTCTATCAGTAGATGAATGGATAAAGAAGAGGTGGTACATATACACAATGGAATACTATTCAGTCATAAGAAAGAAACAAATCCTACCATTTGCAACAACATGAATGGGGCTGGAAGACATTATACTCAGTGAAATAAGCCAGGTGGAGAAAGACAAGTACCAAATGATTTCCCTCATTTGTGGAATATAACAATGAAGGAAAACTGAAGGAACAAAACAGCAACAGACTCACAGACTCCAAGAAGGGACTAGCTAGCAGTTACCAAAAGGGAGGGGTCGGAGAGGACAGGTGGGGAGGGAGGGAGAAGGGGATTGAGGGGTATTATGATTGGCACACATGGGGTACGGGGAATCATGGGGAAAACAATGTAGCACAGAGAAAGCAAATAGTGATTCTATGGCATCTTACTACACTGATGGGTAGTGGCTGCAATGTGGTATGGGGGACATGATAATATGGGTGAATGTACTAACCACATTGTTTTTTCATGTGAAACCTTTATAAGAGTATATATCAATGATACCTTAATAAAAAAAAGGGGGGGGGGAAATTCTGTGTGTGTCTATACATAAATATGTATCCTAAACAATTGACTATTAATTCCCTCTTCAAATTTGTTGAGCCCAGAGGAACACACAGGAAGTCCCTGAAATCTTCAGGATGATTCTCTCCTGCTTTTAGAAGCCTGTAATTATAACCCTAGAAGGTCTCAGGAGATTTCCTTGCTCCTAGTGTCATAAGACATCGTCTCAATACCCCTGTTATTCCTTTACCTGCATAGGCACAATTTTTTGGTGACTAGCAAAGTAATTCAATCTTCTTCATTGTTTAGCTTTGGAACCACCCCAAGTTCTTACACCAGATAAAACTATAAGGTAAAGATGATACACTTTTAAATACATGAACCTGAATTTATACATCAAATACATTTTCTTTAAGGCAGTCACCTTGAAGGGGGGTACATTTATTACAATGAACAAACTTATTTTGTCTTTTGGAGCTAGTTTGTTACAAGCCACAACACAGTATGCCTCATTACTTTTAGAGTATACATTATTATTTAAATTCCCAATTTGATTATCTACTTTGTTTATCTGAATGAGGTTCTGAATGATGTCTCTTTCTGAAAATTACCCTCAGAGAATAAAAATGTTGTGACTTCAGCATTCTGAAAGAATATTATTGCTGAAGACTCAGAGACTCCAAGAAGGAACTAGTGGTTACCAAAGGGGAGGGGTGTGGCAGGGCGGGTGGGGAGGGTGGGAGAAGGGGATTGAGAGGTATTATGTTTAGTACACATGGTGTGGGGGATCACGGGGAAAACAATGTAGCACAGAGAAGGCAAACAGTGAATCTGTGGCATCTTACTACACTGATGGACAGTGACTGCATTGGTATATGGGTGGGGACTTGATAATACGGGTAAATGTAGTAACCACATTGTTTTTTTCATGTGAAACCTTCATAAGAGTGTATATCAATACTACCTTAATAAAAATAAATAAATAAATAAATATTATTGCTGAGACTTTAAAAGCAATTCTAAAAGAGAGGATGCAAGACTCAAACACTCACAGATCATTGGAATAAATACAGCAGTCTTTCCAGGTAACAAAACTCAAAGGATCAATATTCATTTGGATATAAAAACTCGGTTTGTTTGAGATCACTATTAATCACATACCAACAATGCCCAGGAGCCTGTAAGATCAGATGATTACTAAGTATAATGATTAAGTCAGTAAAACCAAACTTTCACTGTGAAATCAGCCACATTTACCAGACCTTTTGTCATAACATGATTGCTAACCATTGCATCTAGCATTTTACAGGGTGCCTCAGAAATGAGACTGAACACTCCAAGGTTCTAGGAGGAAAAAAACCTTTCCTTTTCATCACCATCTTAAGAGCTAGCTGCTTCAGTACTACTCCCAAATTAATTACAATTTCCCCAAAACTGGTCTTTTAAAGCTTTTCATCATCTTTTATATAATATACACCTCAGGAAACTTTTCTTCAGAGTCAAATATTTTATTAGCAATTGGAGGGTAACTAGTTGAACCAAATATTACTATGGGTCAAATTTTATATTATGCTTGTTATCACATCAATTATACAATTTTAATAAAATACTCTGAAATCACCCTACATTAAAACAAAGTGCATTTGTTATTACTATAGTTCTTAAAAAGCAATATATTTACAGCATAAATTCACATCTATAGTGAAATGGTAATCCCATCTATTCTTTATGTAGTAAAATGAGTCAGCAATCACACAACACTATAATCTAATACCTCATATATTCTTGTTTTTAATTAATTCAGGAGTGGCTGCCTTTGAGAAGCCAGCAAGAGGACACAATGTACTTCACAGACTTCACTGACTTTTGAAACAAATCTGGCACAGTCATAAAAATCAAACAGAAGTTATAAGCCTTTGTTTAGTTTTCATGGTAGCAAAATAAATTGGAACTATTCTTTTTTTTTACTAAAAAGGCATAGTAAACAAATCCGAGGTTCCTGTATTTTAGGTTATCTACTGTGAAATTACATTTAAAACCACATAACCACCACTTCTTTAGCTTAATTTTTCCTCAGTAGTAGACTGAAATTTTGGCTTTTTGTGCCAGCTAAAATCTGACTAGTGTATCAGTTTTCAAGCGAGTCAAGTACATCATAGGATTACTGTAAATCTGAAGGATAATGATGTATAAGAGCACTTTGTAATGAAAGAGGTATTTATACAAATGTAGATTAGTATATTACTTGCCTTAACAACTGAGCTTCACATGTTTCATGTTTCATAAGCCATAAAGATCAGGGGACAGATAGAGGAAGTTAATTAGAAATAAGGAACCAGAAACTAAAACTGACATCAACCTCACAAATTCCTTAAATATCTCTGGGCCAAAAATCATTCTTACCAATGTTTCATTAAGTTTTCACACACTCAATGATAACCATGTTGTCACTGCTCTCTCCTATTTCTTCTGTGAGGAAGCACATTAATGTGGCTAAATAAAAGTACTGATTTTTAGGCCCAACACAAACTCCAAAAAAAACTATGAAAATAACCCAAATATTTACCATTTTTCTGTTCTAATTTTATTTCCACTGACATAGACCCGCATGAAAATTTAACTAGCTGTCTTTTACAACAGTGTACTTCTTTATCCATTATCCATTTTACCTCTATTTCCTGCCCCAAACACATTTGTGAGCTGAGGATAGAAGGCTGTAAGGGAAACACTCGGAAGGCCTGTCTCCCTACCCAACAGCACTAAGAAAAGAAACCTGCTAGCCACTGGATTTTTTTCTTACTCTCCACAGAGAGCTTATTTCACAAAGGTAGGATATTAGAGAGATTAGATTTCAGTAGGGCCTCTGCAATACCAGGTCTGTCTGTATCATATGTTATTAAATGTTAAAGTCTACTTATTATAAGAACGAAGGTCCTTCTTTTCTGTTAAATACTTGTTCTTAACACTTTCTACTTTGAGACCAGCTAAAATTAGATGTCATGATTTTTAGAAAGTAAGCACCATGGACTTCATCACATAATCTCATCTTAGTACACAGTAGTAAGTATTTAATAAATAAGACACATACAAAAAAACAAAAGATATTCCTAAGTAACCAATAGGTCAAAGAAGAGATCACAAGGAAAATTAGAAAAATACTTTGAAATGAATTAAAAGGAAAACATGACACACCCAAACTTTATGAGATGCTGCTAAAGTGGTGCTCAGAGGGAGCTGTAAACACCTAAACTAAACAAGAAAAAGGATTTTAAAGCAATAACTAATTTTCCCCTTAAGAAACCAGAAAAAGAACAAATGAAACCCACAGCAAGCAGATGGAAGCAAATAATATCAGAGCAGAGGTTAATAAAATAGAGAAAAACAACAGCAAAAATCAATGAAACCAAAAGTTGGTTCTTTAAGAAGTTCAACAAAATTCACAAACCATTAGCTAGACTGGCCAAAAAAAAAGCATTCAAAATACCAAAATCAAGACTGAATTTTAATTTTAGTTCAGGATATCCCTATGAACTTTACAGAAATAAAAGTCGTTGCACGGGAATACTACAAAAAAATTGTATGCCCAAAACTAGATGGAATGGACAAACTCCTAGAAAGACACAAAATAGCAAAACTGACTGGAGAAGAAATAGAAAATCTGAATAGCCTATAACAAAGAGATTAAATTACTAATTAAATATTTTCCCACAAAGAAAAGCCAGGTCCAGGTGACTCTACCAGTGAGTTCTCCCAAATAGTTAAAGAATTAACACTGATTTTCTACACAGTGAGTTCTCCCAAATATTTAAAGAATTAACACTGACTTTCTACAAACTCCTGCAAAAAACAGAAGAGTAAAGAACTTTTCCCAATTCTTCTATGAGGCAATATTAGTCTGATACAAAAACCAAAGATATCATAAGACTATAGACCAATATGTCTTGTGAATATAGATGCAAAAATGCTCAATAAAATACCAGCAGACAGAATCTAACAACATAAAAGAGGATTACACACCATGACTACATGCAATTTATCCCAGGAATAAAGGTTGGTTTAACAACTGAGTATCAATTATTATAATATACCATATCAATAGGAAAAAAGGACAAAAATGACATGTTCATCCTCAATACACTTGGCAAAAGCACCTGACAAAATCCAACACCCTTACATGATAAAAAAAACTATTTAATAGAAGGGAACATCCTCAACCTGATAAAGGGCATCTATGAAAAACCTACAGTTAATATCATACTTAAAGATGAAAAATGGAATGCCTTCCCCCAAAGATCAGGAACAACAAAAAAAAAACAAGGATCTTGTCTTCTCTCATCACTTCTATTCAACATTGTATTGGAGGTTCTAGCCACAGCAATTAGGCAGGAAAAAGAATGAGAAGGCATTTAGATTGGGAAGGAAAAAGTAAAACTATTTCTATTTGAGGATGATACTATCTTATATATAGAAAATCCTAAGGAATCCACAAAAAAACTATTAGAGCTTATAAATGAGTTGACCAAGGTTGCAAGATACAAGATCAATATAGAAAAATCAGTTGTGTTTCTATATATAATAAGCTCTCTGCAAATGAAATTATGAAAGCATTCCATTTAGAATAGCATCAAAAAGAATAAAATACTTAGGAATAAATTTAACAGAAGTGCAAGATTTATACACTGGAAACCACAAAACATCATTATAAGAAATTAAAGATCTAATGAAAAGAAAGACATTCCATGTTATGGATTGGAAGAATTAATATTTTCAAGATGACGATACTCCCCAAATTAATCTACAGATTCAGTGCAATCCCTATCAAAATCCCAGATGCCTTTTTGCAGAAACTGACAAGATAACCCCAAAATTCCTATGGGAATACAAGGGACCCAGAATAGCCAAAACAATCTTGAAAAAGAACAAAGGTGGAGGGATCACACTTTCTGATTTCAAAACTTATTAGAAAGCAATAGTAATCAAGATAGTGTGGTATAGTGTGGTACTGGCACAAGGACAGACATACGGATAAATGAAAAGGAATTGAGAATCCAGAAATAAACCCTTACAGTTATGGTCAATTCATTTTCAACAAGGTGCCAAAACAATATGAAAATGAGGGAAGAGTTGCCTTTTCAAGAAATGGTGCTGGGACAACTGGCTACCCACAAGCAAAAGAATTAAGCTGTACTCCTACAACACACCATACACAAAAATTAACTTAGAATAGAACAAAGTCCTAAAATCTAAGAGCTACAACTATAAAACTATTAGAGGAAAACATAGGAATAAATCTTTGTGACCTTGGATTAGGCAATGGTATTTTATGTATGACATCAGAAACATAACAAAAGAAAAAATAAATTGGATTTCACAAAAGTAAGAATTTTGTGCTTCAAAGGACACCATCAAAGTGAAGAACAACCCACAGAATTGGGAGAAAATACTGATAAACCATAAACATAAGGGACTTATATCCAGAACATATAAACAACTCTTACAATTTTATGATAAAAAGGCAAATAAATCTAATTAAAATGGAGACAAGTATTTGAATAGACATTTCTGTAAGGAAGATAAATAACCAATATGCGTATGAAAAAGTGCTCAGCATCATTAGGGAAATGTGACTCAAAACCATGAGATACCACTCTATACCCACTAGCACGACTATATAATAAAAAAGAAAGCTAGTAACAAATGTTGGTATAGATGTGGAGATATGGAACTTTCACACATAGTGGAAATGTAAAATAGTGGCTGCTTTGGAAAGCAGTCTAGCAGTTCCCCCAAAATATTAAATGTACAATTACCATATGACCCAGCAATTCTACTCCTAAGTATATCTTAAAAAGAAATGAAAACATGTGTCCATGTAAGAACTTGTACACAAATGTCCATAACACTATTATTCATGATAGCTGAAAAGTGAAAATAACCCAAATCTCCATCAACTGGTGAATGGATAACAATGTGCTGTATGTATAACAGGGCCATTACTAAGGGACATAAAAAGGAATAAAGTACTGATATGGATGAACATTGAAAACATTACTCTAAACACAGCAGGCCAAATACTATATGACTCCACTTATATGAATATGGTATATAATACACTTAACACACAAAATATATGTTAATCGACTGTTTATGTTATTGGTAAGTTTTCCAGACAACAGTAGGCTCCTAGTAGTCAAGTTTTGGGGGGAGTCAAAGTTATACGCATAATTTTTGGGCAGGGGGGCAGCCTCCTTAACCCCCGAGTTGTGCAAGATCAACTGTAATTCCCTGAAAAGGCTCTAAAACTGGCACTGCTATATTAATGCCATTTAATCCAACTCACTGTGACATTAGGCACTTGATGGAGGGTGCTGGTGAGGTTAGCAAACTTTTTCATCTTATGCTTCCTTGCAATTTCACTCTACTATTGTGACTCTCCATATCTACCCATTTAAGTCATGCCAATTTATTCCTTTATATAATCTCTGATTTAGCTCTTTCTCTCTATTCCTACTACATACATTAGTCAGGGCCCTACTCACAATTACAACTGGATCACAATGGATCTACCACCTGTGTTTTTCTACTCTCACTTCCCTAGTTAATTCATCCTGCAAAGAGCTGCCAAATTAATCTTTCTTTTCAGCTTGTTAAAACAACTTTAGTGTATTTTTCCTCATAGTAAAAAAGTAATACCTGATCTTTATAGAAAGAATAAACATTAACAGCCTTTTGGCCATGTCATTCTCCAGTGCAAGAGAAGACATCTGGCTGAGAACTGCTTACTCAGTCACCATATCCAGTATATTAGTTTCCTGTGGCTGCTGTAACAATTACCTCAAACTTGGTGGCTTAAAACAGGCAAAATTCATTCCTGCTGTGCTGGAGGCCAGAAGTTTGGCAGGGCTGCACTCTCTCTGGATGTCCTAGGGGAGATCCATCCTTTGCCTCTTCCAGCTTCTGGTGGCTATCAGCATTCCTTGATTCCTGGCTGTGTCCACCCAATCTCTGCCTCTGTGGTCACACTGCCTCCACATCTGTCTGTCAAATCTCCCTTTGCCTCACTCTTATGAGACACTTGTTATTGGATTAGGACCCACCTGGATAATCCAGGATAAACTCTTCCTCTGAAAATCCTCTTCTTAACCACATTTTTTTTGCCATATAAGGTAATATTCACAGGATCCAGGGATTAGGACTTGGATATGTTTTTAAAGGCCACCATTCAACTCAGTACATCCAGGCTCCTGCTCACCAATTCAATCTTCTCTTTCATCATTCCCCAAAACACCCTCCGTATCATATCATGCCAGTCCTCTTAGGGACCTCACTGCATCCTCGGCATTCCTACCTATACTCATCATTTCTCTGAATGTTCCCTTTCCATCCCCCCGCCAACCAAAATGACAAATATTATGCGTTCTTTGGTTAGCATCAGCTCTGGCCCTCTTTCTCTGAAGCTCTCCCTGACAATCACCCTCTGCTCATACATTTTTCTTCTCCAAATCTTTGCAGTTGATATTACACTGAATCTATGTCATAATGTTTTTTTTAGTGGCTTCACAGATTTAAGTTCTATCTCTTCCAAGTAGTGTGAGCTCCTTAGAAGATGTGTTTTCTACTTCTTCTGCATCCTCCATCATATCCAGCCCAGAGCCAGGCATTTAAGAGGTAATTATTAATAGGCTGACAACTGAATGAATAAATGCAAAAAAAGTAGCAAATTCTAAAACTGATTTAAAATGATGTCACTACTACCACCAACTTACAAACTTGTGTTTAAAAAATTCTCCTTTATAAGGGATATAAAATCTGAAAAACCAATTAAGAACTTTTATTATTTTACCACCTTTTTTGTACTTTTATGTACCTCCTAATGCTTTAAGTCTTAAGGCAACTCATCAAAGTTTCAAGTTGTTAAGTCTAAGAAAATTACTGCATTTACATGAAGTGTTGGCATCAGCCCCAGCTAAAAAGGAAAATAACCAGAGGGCTTGTTTCACTTTACTTTTAAAAACATAAAATGAAAAGTTACCTCCAACTGATTAAAGAAAAATAAGATAGATAAGAATGTGCCCAGCCACTGTTCTTAACCACTTTAAAGAAAAAACAAGCGGCTGCATTTTCATTTGGTGTTAAGACTCCATTAACTTCCTTCACAGCTGTGGGTTAGGCTTTTTCTCTTCTTTTATTACCAGATTTTCAGAAAGACAGAAAGTCTAAACACATCTTCCTGCTGCTAATCTGTCAATTTTTCTAGTCAAAGCAGGAAGAAGTAGGCATCTCTGAAATAAGAGATAACTCCTGCCTCCCCTCTCCCAACCCCTGTACTTCCTGGCCTCACCCAGCCATTACTGTTTGAAGCTAAATGTAATGCTACATATATTTTAGCAATACCTGAAACTCACAAACTGACTCCTGTATACTGAGTGGTCTATACTTAACTCTTTCCTTCTTTCCCATCACCTCTTCCTCAACAGCATATTTTGGCTTGTGCCCTATGGATACTTCTCTTGCTACATTCATAAACAATCTCTTTATTTCCCAAATCCAGCTGATACTTCTTCATTACTTACTTTAGTTAACATTTTTATAGCAACTCATATTGTAAACTAAGTCTCCTCTCTAAAGTTCTCTCTTACCTTAGATTTAGGTGTCCTTTTTTCTAGTTCTCCCATATCACTAGTCTCTCCTTTCAGTTTATTCTGCTGAGTCCTATACCTCAGCCTCTTCTGATCATTTTAGAGTTTTCCAAGGTGCTGTATCTTTTGCTCTCTCTTGCCCATGTTCTTCATCTTTGAAGAATCGTATGTATGCTGCATCAACCACAACCTACAGTGCATACTCATACATTCTCTAACGTGGTCTGCAGTTCAGGCCTTTCTCCTGAGCAACCTAACCCAGCTGGTGAAGAGTCAGAAAGGATCAGCATTTACTGAGTACCCATTATGTACTAAGTTCTTTTGATATGGGCTTATATATATATGACATTTAATTCTCAAAATAATTCAATAATATTTTATAAATACACCCAATTTTTAAGTGAAGAAATTCAGTTCTGAAGACATTAAAATAATCTGTCCAAAACCCTAATCGCTTGAAAGCAGTGGAAATGAGATTTGAACTCTAGTTATATGTCAAAATCCATGTCCTCTGGACCATTTGCCTCTAGTCTTGTCCAAGTTCCTACATCTTTATCCTAATCCATTCTCCATATAGCACTTTTTTCTTCAAAAACACAAATCTGACACTGCCACTGTTGCTTTACAATCCTACAATGGTTCCCCAGTATCTACAGCCTTGGTTTTCAAACTTCAGTAAGCATATGAGCCACTCAACTGGGGAGCCTATTAAAATTCAAATTCCTGGTCCCGATTCCCAAAGATTCTGATTCAGCAGGTGTCTCTTTTATTCCACATTTTGAAAATTACTGACCCAAGCTTCTTAATTTAACTTGCTAGGCATATCATGATCTGCCCCCCTCTTCTCTATCGGTATTTCTGCCCACACCTTTACTTGTGCCTTATGCTCTAGTTCAGCAGTCAGCAAACTACAGCCCTGCTAGCCAAAGCCAGTCAGTTGCCTGATTTGGTAAATAAAGTTTTATTGGAAAACAGCCACACTCATTCGTTACATTCTGCCTCTGGTTGCACTGGTGCTGCAATGGCAGGGTTGGGTAACTACAACAGAGGTCACATGGCCTGCAAATATTTACTATCTGGCCCTTTACAGAAAATTTGCCAATTCCCGCGCTAGCTTGTACCAAATACTTATTTTCCAGTGGAATATGCTTTAGTTCAGGATAGGCCCCATTTCCCATTTTCTGGGGCACTCCTATTCCTTCTTACAGATTGATTTCTACTGTGTGAACCCATGTCTGACATATCCAGTGAGGCATCCATCCATTCTCAGTGCCCCAATAGCACCGGGCCTCTATTGCCCTCATTTCTCCCTCAGTATATTGTCATTATTTTTCTGTGTGTCTCCCTAGTCCACTGAAATGTAAGCTTCCAAGAATATTATAAAATATTATTCATTTCTGTATCTCTACTATCTAGCACAATATCTGGTACACATTAAGTACCCAATGAGTGTTTGATGAATTAATGAATAAGTAAACAAACTTTTCTGAGAACCTTAAAGAGCAAAACATTTTGAATAAGGTTATTTAAACTTAGTTCAACTGGTTTCTATAGTATTGAATTACTCCTTAAACTACCTCTACAGATACCCTGTTAAAATGTGCATGTAACCTAAACAGGAAAGGAAAGCACATTAAAACATTAGTATCAACTGTCAGAGATTTGTTTAGTAGATGAGCTGGCTCTTGTTTAGTTCTTGTGGAAAGCACTGATGGGAGTAGGAGGAAGAAAAAGCAGAAATGTCTGAACTTTGTGACACTGCCCAAGGAAGGTAGCTCCAACTAGCAAAGATGGTAAAGGGACCAACAGGAGGGACTTCAGGGGTGGAAGGACAGGACTGGGAATGTCCAAGAGGTTTTCTTGCTATGTAGAAAGTTTTGCAAGAACCAGCACTAGTGACAACAACTGAATGGAACAGAAGACCTTGTTTTTCTGTGTAAGCAGTAAGGATTTCAGAAAATCATGTAAAGGACAGGTGGAAAGGAAGTATACAGGAGAATGGGGGCCCATATTAGCATATTGTGGCCAGTGACTGGCCCATTTTCTCATCAGAACCTCAACTGTAACATGATGCCCTAAACTGTCAGACTGGGCAATACAGTATGGTAGTCTTTTACCAGCTTATAGTCTGTGGCAGGAACACATCTGGTCTAGGATATTTCAATTTCCTCATTCATTCACTCAATAACCCTAAATGTCAAATATAAAATAAGAACCTTCTGTCTATGATCAAAGCCTCTAAAATAACACATTTCAATTCTCTTTGTAATTGAATGCAGCAGGTCAAAGATAAGAGGCTTTCATCAAACAAGCACTTTATTTTATTCTCTCCAGGTGAGCTGGGGCAAATAGCCTTTTCACACAGTCTGACAGTGAAGGGCACAGCTTAGGTTCATGTCCCATCCCACTGGCCCTTTCCCATTTGAGGCATAGTTAGTAGCAAAGGGTAGTGTAGGTGTCAACAGGGCTGCTAACGTTACACAACAGTGCACACTCACCAACTACTAAAATGAGCATCCCAGGTGCTTCCTGCACTGTGCTAAGGGCCAAAGAAATCACTGCTAGGTAATATAATAATGACAAGCTTTTTTTGAGTGCCTGCTATGTGTCAGATTCTGTACATGATGCTTTATAATAATGCATTATCTCAATCCTCAACAAAGCCTGTGAAGAAGCTATTGACCAAGAGAGTGGATTAAAGATGATGGTGTGAGAGGTGAGACAGAGGCTTTGATATGGAGCCGCGACCCAGCGGGACCCCAGCACTCCCCCACCCCAGCGCACCAGCAGGAGGAGAGGATTCAGAACCGGGAGGGAGTGGAAGTACAGACCCGCGAAAACATAATTAATACAAATAATCCTGAAAGTGCAACAGGAAAGAGGGCTGCGCCAAACTGCATACACCTGGAGAAAAGAACCTCATGGAACAGGGTAACATACCAAAACTGTAGCCAGTGGGACCCAAGCCCTCCCCCAACCCCAGCTCACCAGAGGGAGGAAAAGAAACAGAGCGGGGAGGGAGTGGAGGTCCAGGACTGCTGAATATCTAACTCCAGAGATCTGATCTGGGAGCAAAACCTACATTTCATGGTGTTTTCATGATAATCTCATGATTAGGGGGTAGAAAAGCTAAGACAGAAGTTCCGGGAAGATGGCAGTGTGAGCAGGGCGGCGGAAATCTCCTCCCAAAACCATATATATTTATGAAATACAACAAATACAACTATTCCTAAAAGAGAGACCAGAAAATACAGGACAGCACTCAGCCTGCATCTATACCTGAGAGGACTCGGCACCCCGTGAGGCGGGTAAGATATGGAGCCGCGACCCAGCGGGACCCCAGCACTCCCCCACCCCAGCGCACCAGCAGGAGGAGAGGATTCAGAACCGGGAGGGAGTGGAAGTACAGACCCGCGAAATAACCAGCCCTGGTGATCTGCACCGGGAGCGCTGACACACATCGCATGGTGGATCGGAGATTGGAGAGACAGAGGGTGCAGGATCTGAGCCGGGGAACACACTGGGTCCTTGCAGCTGGCTCCCCGGGACAAAAGAAAAGCAGCGCACTTTTTTTTAAGCAGTCTAAGAGATAGGGGCCCAACAGAGAAACAGGATCGTTCCTGCACACTCGGCCCAGCATGCTGGGAGTCCGGGGGAATTTCAGACCCCTTGGCTGACGACTGGGAAAAAGTAGACCTACTGAAACTTCCCACAGAGATCAGCAGTCTCCCATTCATTCCTGCCCCGGCCACAGCTACAAAGGGCCCTATGGAGCGGCGTGGCTGTGCCTATGGAATAGTGTAGCAACAGCGCCACCTACAGCATCGTCACAGAATCTACTCACGAAGGACATCTTTATGTTTGTTTCTTCTTTTTTTGTGTGTGTGTGTGGTTTTTTCTCTTTTCTTTTCTTTTCATTCTTTCTCCTCTTTCTCTTCTTTTTTTTTTTTAAAGTCTTAACCCAGCTGACATACATGGAACCTACCAGTGACCACTTCTATCGCCATGAAAACACAGAGGAATATGGTACAAACAAAGCTTATCCAGACCCAGACACCAGAGAGGGAGTCTGAAGGGATGGAAATGCACAATCTTCCTGAAAAACAATTCAGAATAAAAGTCATAACCATACTGAGGGATCTACAGAGAAATATGCAAGAACTGGGGGAGGAAGTGAGGGAAGTGAGGAAAGATAATGCAGAAATGAGACAAGCAATCGACGGGCTTAGCAGCAGACTGGAAGAGATGCAAGAGACTATTAATGGAATAGAAATCAGAGAACAGGAATACAGAGCACTGAGGCAGAGAGAGATAAAAGGATCTCTAGGAATGAAAGAATATTAAGAGGACTGTGTGACCAATCCAAACGGCACAATATTCGCATTATAGGAGTACCAGAAGAAGAAGAGAGAGAAAAAGGGATAGAAAGTGTCTTTGAAGAAATAATTGCTGAAAACTTCCCCATGCTGGGGAAGGAAATAGTCTCACAGTCCATGGAAGCCCACAGATTTCCCAACACAAGGGACCCAAGGAAGACAACACCAAGACACATAATAATTAAAATGGCAAAGATCAAAGATAAGGACAGAGTATTAAAGGCAGCTAGAGAGAGAAAAAAGATGACCTACAAAGGAAAACCCATCAGACTATTATCAGACTTGTCAACAGAAACCTTACAGGCCAGAAGAGAATGGCATGATATATTTAATGTAATGAAACAGAAGGGCCTCGAACCAAGAAAATTGTATCCAGCACGATTATCATTTAAATATGACAGAGGGATTAAATACTTTCCAGACAAGCGAAAGTTGAGAGAGTTTGCCTCCATTAACCACCTCTACAGGATATCCTAAACGGACTGCTCTAGAGGGAAGCACTCCTAAGGCTAAAAAGATGTCACCAGAGAAAATAAAATCATAGCAAAGAAAGCAGACCATCCAAAACTAACTAAAGGGAAAGAATAAAACACCTAGTATATAAAGAATGGAGGAGGAAGAATAAGAAGGGAGAGAAATAAAGAAACATCAGACTGTGTTTACAATAACTTAACAAGGTAGTTAAGTTAGATTGCCAGATAGTAAAGAAGCAACCCTTGAACCTTTGGTAACCACGAATCTAAAGCCAGCAATGGCAAAAAGTACATATCTATTGATACTCACCCTAAATGTAAATGGACTGAATGTACCAATCAAAAGACACAGAGTAATAGAATGGATAAAAAAGCAAGAGCCATCTATATGCTGCTTACAAGAGACTCACCTCAAACCCAAAGATATACAAAGACTAAAAGTGAAGGAATGGAAGAAGATATTTCATGCAACTAATAGGAAGAAAAAAGCAGGAGTTGCAGTACTTGTATCAGACAAAATAGACTTCAAAACAAAGAAAGTAACAAGAGATAAAGAAGGACGTTACAAAATGATAAAGGGGTCAGTCCAACAAGAGGATATAACCACTATAAATATCTATGCACCCAACACAGGAGTGCCGACATATGTGAAACAAATACTAACAGAATTAAAGGAGGAAATAGAAAGCAATGCATTCATTTTAGGAGACTTCAGCACACCACTCACTCCAAAGGACAGATCAACCAGACAGAAAATAAGTAAAGACACAGAGGCACTGAACAACACACTAGAACAGATGGACCTAACAGACATCTACAGAACTCTACACCCAAAAGCAACAGGATACACATTCTTCTCAAGTGCACATGGAACATTTTCCAGAATAGACCACATACTAGGCTACAAAAAGAACCTCAGTAAATTAAAAAATATTGAAATCCTACCAACCAACTTCTCAGATCACAAAGGTATAAAACTAGAAATAAATTTGAGAAAGAAATCAAAAAAGCTCACAAATACATGGAGGCTTAATATTCTCCTAATTAATCAGTAGGTTAATGACCAAATCAAAACAAAAATCAAAGAATATATGGAGACTAATGACAACAACAACACAAAGCCACAACTTCTGTGGGACGCAGCAAAGGCAGTTCTAAGAGGAAAGTATATTGCAATCCAAGCCTATTTAAAGAAGGAAGAACATTCCCAAATGAATAGTCTAAAGACACAATTACTTACTCATTTAATTGTAGATTAATGATATCAAAATAAACTTATTAAAAAAATACTACAAAAAAAAGACACAATTACTGAAATTGGAAAAAGAAGAACAAATGAGGCCCAAAGTCACCAGAAGGCGGGACATAATAAAGATCAGAGAAGAAATAAAATTGAGAAGAATAAAACAATAGAAAAAATCAATGAAACCAAGAGCTGGTTCTTTGAAAAAATAAACAAAATAGATAAACCCCTAACCAGACTCATAAACAGAAAAAGAGAATCTACACAAATAAACAGAATCAGAAATGAAAAAGGAAAAATAACGATGGACCCCACAGAAATACAAAGAATTATAAGAGAATATTATGAGATTCTAGAAGAAATGGACAACTTCTTAGAAAAATACAACCTTCCAGGACTGACCAAACAAGAAACAGAAAAACCAAACAGACAAATCACCAGCAATGAAATTGAATCAGTAATCAAAAAACTACCCAAGAACAAAACCCCCAGACCAGATGGATTCACCTCTGAATTCTACCAGACATACAGAGAAGAAATAACACCCATTCTCCTTAAAGTTTTCCGAAAAACAGAAGAGGACGGAATACTTCCAAACTCATTCTATGAAGCCAGCATCACTCTAATACCAAAACCAGGCAAAGACCTCACCAAAAAAGAAAATTACAGACCAATATCCCTGATGAACATAGATGCAAAAATACTCAACAAAATAATAGCAAACTGAATTCAAAAATACATCAAGAGGATCATACACCATGATCAAGTGGGATTCATCCCAGGGATGCAAGGATGGTACAACATTCGAAAATCCATCAACTCATCCACCACATCAATAAAAAGAAGGACAAAAACCACATGATCATCACATTGATGCTGAAAAACCATTTGATAAAATTCAGCATCCATTCCTGATTAAAACTCTCAACAAAATGGGTGTAGAGGGCAAGTACCTCAACATCATAAAGGCCATATATGACAAACCCACAGCTAACATCGTAGTTAACAGCGAGAAGTGGAAAGCTTTTCACCTAAGATTGGGAACAAGACAGGGATGCCCAGTCTCTCCACTGTTAATCAACATAGTACTGGAGGTCCTAGCCATGGCAATCAGACAAAACAAAGAAATATAAGGCATCCTGATTGGTAAAGAAGAAGTCAAATTGTCACTGTTTGCAGATGACATGATATTGTACATAAAAAACCCTAAAGACTCCATTCCAAAACAACTAGAACTAATATCTGAATTCAGCAAAGGTGAAGGATACAAAATTAACACACAGAAATCTGTTGCTTTCCTATACACTAATGATGAACTAACAGAAAGAGAAATCAGAAAAACAATTCCATTCACAATTGCATAAAAAAGAATAAAATACCTAGGAATAAACCTAATGAAGGAAGTGAAAGACCTATACTCTGAAAACTACAAGACAGTCCTACGAGAAATTAAAGAGGACACTAACAAATGGAAATTCATCCCATGCTCTTGGCTAGGTAGAATAAATATTGTCAAAATGGCTATACTACCTAAAGCAATCTACAGATTCAATGCAATCCCTATCCAAATACCACCAACTTTCATCAATTAACTGGAACAAATAATTGTAAAATTCATATGGAACCACAAAAGACCCCGAACAGCCAAAGCAATCCTGAGAAGGAGGAATAAAACAGGGGGAATTACCGCTCCCTGACTTCAGGCTCTACTACAAAGCCACAGTTATCAAGACAATTTGGTATTGGCACAAAAACAGACCCACAGACCAGTGGAACAGAATAGAAAATCCAAACATTAACCCAAACATATACAGTCAATTAATATTTGATAAAGGAGTCTTGGATATACAATGGGGAAATGACAGCCTGTTCAGCAGCTGGTGTTGGAAAAACTGGACAGCTACATGTAAGAGAATGAAACTGGACTATTGTCTAACCCCATACATAAAAGTCAACTCAAAATGGATCAAAGCCTGAATGTAAGTCATACAACCATAAAACTCATAGGAAAAAACATACGCAAAAATCTCTTGGACATAAACATCAACGACTTCTTCATGAACATATCTCCCCAAGCAAGGGAAACAAAAGCAAAAATGAACAAGTGGGACTATATCAAGCTGAAAACCTTCTGTACAGCAAAGGACACCATCAGTAGAACAAAAAGACATCCTATAGTATGGGAGAATATATTCATAAATGACGTACCCAATAAGGGGTTAACATCCAAAATATATAAAGAACTCAAGCACCTCAACAAACAAAAAGCAAATAATTCAATTAAGAAATGGGCAGAGGACATGAATAGACATTTCTCCAAAGAAGAAATTCAGATGGCCAACATGCACATGTAAAGATGCTCCACATCGCTAATCATCAGAGAAATGCAGATTAAAACCACAATGAGATATCACCTCGCACCAGTGAGGATGGCCAACCTCCAAAACACAAACAACAACAAATGTTGGCGAGGATGTGGACAAAAGGGAACCCTCCTACACTGCTGGTGGGAATGCAAATTAGTTCAACCATTGTGGAAAGCATTATGGAGGTTCCTCAAAAAACTCAAAATAGAAATACCATTTGACCCAGGAATCCCACTCCTAGAAATTTACCCTAAGAAAGCAGCAGCCCAATTTGAAAAAGACATATGCACCCCTATGTTTATCGCAGCACTATTTACAATAGCCAAGAAACGGAAGCAATCTAATTGTCCATCAGTAGATGAATGGATAAAGAAGATGTGGTACATATGCACAATGGAATATTATTCAGCCATAAGAAGAAAACAAATCCTACTATTTGCAACAACATGGATCGAGCTAGAGGGTATTATGCTCAGTGAAATAAGCCAAGCCGAAAAAGACAAGTATCAAATGATTTCACTCATATGTGGAGTATAAGAACAAAGAAAAAAACTGAAGGAACAAAACAGCAGCAGACTTACATAACCCAGGAACAGACTAATAGTTACCAAAGGGAAAGGGACTGGGGAAGATGGGTGGGAAGGGAGAGATAAGGGGGAAAAAGGGGTATTACGATTAGCAGATATAATGTTGGGGGGGGCACGGGGAGGGCTGTACAACTCAAAGAAGACAAGTAGTGATTCTATAGCATCTCACTAGGCTGATGGACAGTGACTGTAATTGGGTTGGTGGTGGGGACCTGATGAAGGGGGTAGTTTAATAATCATAATATTGCACATGTAATTGTAGATTAATGACACCAAAATAAATTTTAAAAATAAATAAATAAAATAAAGGCAGGATACCTGGAGAGACTGAGATTCTAGCCGCTTGTGGAAGGCAGGGATCCATATCCAGCAGCTATGTGACAAAAGAAAGGTGGGCAGTCTGAGAGACTTCTTAACAGCAAGAGGGCTGCTAAAGGGGCAAGGATTGCAGAGAGCTTACTGCTCAAGAGAAAGGACAGGTAGACAAAATTGTCTGGGTGCACTACTCCCAGTAGATTGGGAACTTTCACGATCTTCAGGAGCTCCAGCTCCATGGCTGACTACAGAGCTCCAAGGACCCTCCCCTGATACACAGCCTACTGCGCCTTTCTCCCAGCCAGCCCCACCTGGCTCACAAATCGGCAAACCCAACCCTGGCATTAGGCCAGCCAGAGGGAAGCCACGTCTACAGCAACTACAAACGCAAAGCACAGAGGCTTATACCTGTGTGCTCAGACCACTGGTTCTGTCAGTGGAGACAGGCATAGCAGCCGGGAAGCAGGAAACAGCTCTTTCCTCCCCCCAGGCACTAATACTACTCCCTTACGATCCCCTACATTTCTTCAGGGGCTGAGCAGCCCCAGAGAGTAGAGCTTCTGGGCACTAGAAGGCACCATATAAAAATATGAAATGCCAAAGGAACCTGGTCCAAAGTAAAATTATGAATACAACCCTTCAGAAAGATTCAAATGAAATTGAACTCATGAATCTGCCTGAAAGGGAGTTTAAAATAAAAATCATCAACATGCTCATGGAGGTACAGAAAAATATTCAAGATCTCAGGGATGAATTCCAGTAGGAAATCCAATAATTATGGAACACAGAATCAGAAATGAAACATACACTGGAAAGTTTTAAAAGCAGATTAGATAAGGTGGAGGAGATGATAAATGAAATAGAAATTAGAGAAGAGGAAAACAAAGAAGCTGAGTCACAGAGAGAAAAAAGGATCTCTAAGAATGAAAGAATATTGGGAGAACTGTGTGACCAATTCAAATGCAACAATATTCGCATTATAGGGGTACCAGAAGAAGAGAAAGGAAAAGGGATAGAAAGTGTCTTTGAGGAGGTAATTGCTGAAAACTTCCCCAATCTGGGGAAGGAGATAGTCTCTCAGGCTATGGAGGTGCACAGATCTCCCAACACAAGGGACCCAAGGAAGACAACACCAAGACATGTAGTAATTAAAATGGCAAAGATCAAGGATAAGGACAGACTATTAAAAGCAGCCAGAAAGAGAAATAAGATCACATACAAAGGAAAGCCCATCAGGCTATAATCAGACTTCTAAGCAGAAACCTTACAGGCCGGAAGGGAGTGGCATGATGTTTTTGATGCAATGAAGCAGAAGGGTCTCGAACTAAGAATACTTTATCTGGCAAGATTATCATTTATATTTGAAGGAGGGATTAAACAATTTCCAGATAGGGAAAAGCTGAGAGAATTTAGCTCCCACAAACCATCTCTACAGTGTATTTTGGAGGGACTACTATACCTGGAAGTGTTCCTAAGGTTTAATAGCTGTCACCAGAGGTAATAAAACCACAGTAAAGAAGGTAGAACAGTTAATTACTAAGCAAATGCAAAATTAAATCAACTATCCCCCAAATCAATCAAGGGATAGACAAAGAGAACAGAATATGATCCCTAATATATAAAGAATGGAGGAGGAAGAAAAAAGAGGAAAAAAAAAGAACCTTTAGAATGTGTTTGTAATAGCATATTGAGTTAAGTTAGACTCTTAGATAGTAAGGAAGTTAACCTTGTACCTTTGGTAACCACAAATCTAAAGCCTGCAATGCCAATTAGTACATACCTATCGATAATCATCCAAAATATAAATGGTCTGAATGTACCAATCAAAAGACATAGAGTCACTGGATGGATAAAAAAACAAGACCCATCTATATGCTGCCTACAAGAGACTCACTTTAAACCCAAAGACATACACAGACTAAAAGTGAAGGGATGGAAAAAGATATTTCATGCAACTAATAGGGAGAAAAAAGCAGGAGTTGCAGTACTTGTATCAGACAAAATAGACTTCAAAACAAAGAAAGTAACAAGAGACAAAGAAGGACATTACATAATGA